>JAKCPI010016360.1:0-65261 GCA_023213315.1 Euborellia annulipes | reverse complement strand
ACTTCTAATCAGTTTGATAATTATTAATATCTTTTTGGGCATCTAAGACCCGACCCTATTAAATTGAATGGTAATAAATATTTTTAATTTTCTTTATTTATTTTTTTGATAAGGGCGGTTGCCCCCCCCCCCCCCTGATTCAAATTGGTTCCGACTCCCCTGTCCCTAGCTACGACCCTGAGTATGATGCTGGATATAAATTTCTTTACCATATCTCTGTGTTAAATAATAATATCAAAAAGATTTGAGAAAACGTTTTATTTCAATTAATTAATCTATTTAACTTTATCTACAAATAATTCCATTTTTTTTTATATAATAAATAATGTGAAATGAATATTTATATATCATCATCATCATCTTCATCAAGCATTATCTTTAAAAAATTCTTCTTCATTTACTAAAAATATCAAAATTATTAATTAAAATAGATGTTTATTAAAATGAATTAAAAAACGAATTACTTTTTCCATCATTATCAAGATCAAATTCTTCAATCATTCCAAGGATTTCATCACTATCTAAATCCAGCGCCAATATTTTGTGCGATTTTATTCAAATCTCGACTGGTGATTCCTGTGGGATCACTTAATGTGAATAATTTATAAGCCCTTTTAATTTCTTCATAGGGATCCCGTTTAAGAATTTTGTCTTGTC
The DNA here is from genome assembly GCA_023213315.1 of Euborellia annulipes. Taxonomy (NCBI): domain Eukaryota; kingdom Metazoa; phylum Arthropoda; class Insecta; order Dermaptera; family Anisolabididae; genus Euborellia; species Euborellia annulipes. Next base: position 64,604 of record JAKCPI010016360.1, on the reverse strand, counting down.
ACTGATTTGGAAAAAAAAAAAAAATTGGTGTGTTGTAAAATAAAAGTAATTTAAAATTTGATTTGAGACAAATCATGAAGATTGTTTTTTGAAAGCTCTTAAGAAAGAATGGAGGGAGGGAGGGTAGTTATATAATAATAGATCCAAAGGAAATATATTGAGGGCCGTCAAGGATTCCAATTTATTCACGCTTTTATATGCTAATCTTATTTTTTTCGATAGAAGAGAAGAGAACAAATGTAACGAAATAGCAAGCCAGGACAACTTTTGTCGTAACATGCAAATTCTTTCACATTGGCTCTATGGAAGGAAGAGCAGAAAAGGTGAATTTGAAAAAAATCTGAAATACTACATCAATAAAGTATACTTCAAACAATTTTCACGAAAAATTTGACTGATATACTTTTTAAAGGGCATCTAAAAAATAGTCGAAATATGAATTTTAATCAAAATCGTTAGAGAAAATTTTGAGAAAATCGAAAAAAAAAAAAAAAAAACTGAAAAAGTACATCAGTAAAGTACTAGTACTCTTTGGCTGATTTTGTTTAAAAGCTTATTGTCCCGCTCCCAGGGGGTGCCCAACTTAAATATAAGAGTTCAACCTCTTGGCTCATTTCCTTTATGCTTAAAATCACAAACAGACCAATTTGCGGGACCCTCTTTTTTGGACTCAGGGGACCTCAAAACATGAACCATCAAAATCTCGACTCGAATATTTGACATGATCGCAATACTTTCTCTCTCTATATATTTCATATATAGGGTAATGGTGCTTCAAGTTCTAAACAAAAAATGCAAATATTTATACTTTTTGTAAGTGACTAATAGCAGCAGCTAAAGCTTAAATTTTCCAGCATTTACTACCTAGCATAAGCAAAAGATTATTCACCCATCTTTAGCGTGCTAGAACTAGATACTTTGACTAGTTAGCAAAAGCTAGTGCTTGAACTAAAATACCAGAAGTATTTACTTCATTTTTATTCACACGGCTCAATAAACTGAAGAGTTAAATGTTATTTTTTTACTTAAGAAGAGTTCTATCACAGGTTATTGTAGCTATACTTGGGATCTTGGTATTTGACACCCTATAAATATAGAGACACGTACCAAATAAAACTTTTTTTTGCAGTCCATTTCTCTCAAATTGAAGGAGGCGCTAGTATTTATGATGGTTTGGACCATTTGGAGGCTGGAGTAATTTATTAACTAGTGGGACTAGGTGATCATAAAATGGGCTGACATCCTCTCTTCCTACGTATTTATCTATTTATTGGACAGCCACTTCTCTCATCGACATAAATTTGGTAATGAAAAATGGTATTCTTTAAAAATATGGATGAATTGTTGAATAATTCAATTAAATTGGAAATTCTTATAAAAACTCACCTACATAGTAAAAGTCATCATATGCAATTAGATTTTTATTCGATTTATCATAGGTGCTTAGAATTTTCAATACCTCAGCCTTTTTACTATAAACCCCATCGCTCTTAGCGAAGCTTTTAGTTCATAATAATCCAAATATCCATCGTTATTCATATCAAATAATGAAAAAGCATCTTTAATAATTTCTTTATGCTTTTCATTTAAAAGTTTAAATTTGTTCTTACGATTTTGCATTTTATTCATCTTTTTTTTAATAACAAGAAAGAATTATGAATAATAGATGAAAACAAACAAACTTACCTATTATTGTTCTTACAAAAAATTATCAAATATTCTTCTTATCAACAATTAATATAATTATAACATTTTGTGATTTTGACAGATAAGCAAGAAAGCCACGGATTTCAGACTAGTATAAAACTAAAATCCCTAAAAGTGATCAGATGTTTATTTTGTTTCTAGAACTTTTAATTATATTTGAATCATTTAAATAAGCAAATGATATTTTTTTTAACAGAAGAACCAACAATTTCTGTCTCTTTAGAGGCGGATTCGAGTTTAACTTTGTAACATTGCTGCAATTGTGGGGTAGTGGGGATTACCCAAATAATAGTGGGGGGGGGATAAGATTTTTTCCGAAAAACGGTCCCGTGCAGGTCCCGAAATTAATTTTAAAGTAATACTCTCTCAAGGGTGGGAAATTTTATCTTTTCCCAGCCAGCATGGCTAGCTTCAAACAGAACCATCAGCCATCAGCAGAGCTAATTTCACAATTATTAGTTTTTTTCTCAAGGAAATATAAACAAACTTATCACTTGTGATTAATGTCAATTATTTCTTCATGTTACTTTTGAGATTTCTCTCATTGATTTATAAACTCTATTCTTCAAAGTGCTTTTTTATATCATCGAAAAATATTTATAAAACTTTGTCAGCATGTCAATGATGTGGACTTCAAGCCTATAACGTCAGCTAGCTATTTATTATTTGTATGTAGACGTGGCCATTTAATTTTGATAAGCATTTATCCTGGACGTGTCTAGCTTTAATACATTGCCTTTTTATTTATTTTTTTTTAGGTATATTGCATTTTTATGTGTGGACTCACAAAAATAGTAAGAATGAGAGCCTTGATTTTAGTTGGAGGTTACGGGACGCGACTTCGCCCGTTGACTTTAAGCCGGCCGAAACCTTTAGTGGAATTCGCCAATAAACCAATGCTGCTACACCAAATTGAAGCACTTGTCGAAGCAGGTGTCAAGGAGATTGTTTTAGCCGTTTCTTATCGTGCCGAGCAAATGGAACAAGAATTAAGTGAACAAGCCAAACGCTTAGGAGTGACGTTAATCTTTTCCCACGAAACGGAGCCTCTGGGGACGGCCGGACCCCTCGCACTTGCCAAGGATATTCTTTGCGCAAGCGAGGATCCTTTTTTCGTTCTTAATTCAGATATTATTTGTGAATTCCCGTTCAAAACTCTCGCGGCTTTCCATCAAAATCACGGCCACGAAGGCACTATCGTCGTCACTAAAGTTGAAGAACCGTCAAAATACGGTGTCGTCGTCTTTGGCGATCAAGGACGAATTAATAGCTTCATTGAAAAACCTCAAGAGTTTGTTTCAAATAAAATTAATGCTGGCATTTATATTTTAAATCCTTCCGTATTAAAACGAATACAATTGAAGCCGACAAGCATCGAAAAAGAAATATTTCCTGAGATGGCTAAAGAAGGCGAATTATTTGCCCACGAACTTCAAGGATTCTGGATGGATGTCGGCCAACCGAAAGATTTCTTAACAGGTATATTTGTTCAGTTTTTATTTATTTTCATTCTATTAACTTACTAATTAAAGCATGAATTGGAATAAATAATGGATGATATTAATCTTTAATATATATATGTTTAAAAAGCCCTCTGAACTTTAAACTTCGATTATTATAATATACTCTTATATCACGCAATTTGTATAAATAAATATTAACGAAAAGCTTATTTCGGATTAAATATATACGTGTCGTTTATGATGCAGAAAAGACTTAAAAACAAACACTATCCCTATACTTACTATGGTATTTTTAATAATAATAATTGAAGACATTTTCTAAGTGAATTAATTATAAACAAATACGGCATGAATATCTGGCAAAATGACCAGTCGAAATTGCAACGATTAATCATAAATAATTATAAATAAAAAGAAAAGGAGACTGAAATTATTTTTAACATTTCAGGAATGTGCCTATATTTAACGTCACTCCGGCAAAAAAACCCGGCAGCTCTTTATACGGGTTCCGGTATCGTTGGCAACGTACTTGTTGACCCTACAGCGCGAATAGGACAAGGTTGTCGAATCGGTCCGAACGTGACAGTGGGGCCCGATGTTACCATTGAAGACGGAGCATGTGTGAAGAGGTCGACATTACTTCGAGGTGCTACCGTCAAATCACACTCCTGGCTTGATGGTTGCATCGTCGGATGGCGCAGCGTCGTCGGCCAATGGGTGCGCATGGAAAATACCACCGTCCTCGGTGAGGATGTCATTGTCAAAGACGAGCTTTATGTCAACGGTGGCCAAGTGTTACCTCACAAGTCCATCGCCTCATCCGTGCCAGACCCGCAGATTATTATGTAATATAATATATACTCTCCGTTCAAAACAGAGACGTATTTATATAAAAGATATATATATATATATATTATATATTAATTATTTTAAATAATATGTGACCAAAAATAATATCATCTTTCTAAATAGAATCCTTCTCTAGCCTCTCTTTTAATTTCTATGCTGTAGTTTTGACCAACATTTCGGGTATATGTGAATATTAAGTTGATTTTTTTTTAATCTGACATTTCCCTAACCGTGATTTATTTTTCGTTTTCCTCTACTAATTTAGCACAGCAGGAACTTAGTCAAGTATGTTTTCTGTAGCATGGGAATGAATTTCCTAGATTTTCACTTTTTCAAGCTCATTCGAGCTGTATCTGCATCCAAATATTGGGCTTCAAAACATAAACCTCCGAAATAAAAACATATAGACTCTATACCCCTTTGTCTAGTGATGTTAATTATTTTTTTAAGTTGGAAAAGAGCAAGTACGGGAGAAGTGAAAGCCTTTGGATGCCAAATGCTCAAATCCTTTCTACATATGGCATCGAAATGCTTTCTTTTCTTTGCTGCTCTTGCTTGTTTCCAACAGCAACTTCTCTCCGGGTTATAATTATTTTTTATTTTTCATATTGATTAACAAATTTAATAAATAAATAGACTGTGAGGGTCCAGTCAATGTATTATTTAAGACCCTAAAGTTCAGCCCGAAGCCAAGTTGCACATTTTCTGTGGCCCTTTTAGATTTTATTTAGAAAATTATTTTTTTTAAATCTAACGAAAATTAATAAAATATTGAGTTTACCGGAATGTTCCATTTATAATTTATTTTTCAATTTAAATTTACCCATTGTATAAATTTTGATAGGCTCCTGGGCCGTAGCGCAGAGGTAGAGATTTCGTCTCTTGTGCCGAGGTTCAGGGGTTTGTGAGGTTGACAAGCGCACAGTACTTGAAAATGACTGCAGAATAAACTGTCCAAACGTTGTACAGTATTTATATTTTTAGTAAATAATAAGCCCCGGCGGGCAAATTTATTGCCAATTTGGGATATTTCTTGTTGCAATGCAAGTGTTAAGATGTTAAGAAAGGACCTTGAATTCAAGCGAGGGTATCGACTGACCCCAGCACAAAAGGAACTATTTATGAATCTTTAAATGGTCAGTCGTGCCGAATCTTGGTCGTTCCTATCTTCTTTTTTCAACTGCTGCGTAGCACCGCCCACAGCCCTATTGGTATACTTGGAAAGCTGACTCACAGAGCAACTAACTGCCTCTCTAATTTCCAAGCCAACTTATTGATTTTGTGTTCGCATATTGAAGAAATTTGATTATAATTAATTTTTCAAAATATTTAAGAGATTCAAATTATTATTTCTTTACTTCCTGGTCCATGTACTATATGTGTACTTAATTTCAAATAAATTCATTGAAATATTGTGGATTTCTATAGAACATATACATATAAAATTTATATATACGTTTTTCCCATTTCATTTATATATATATATATATATATATATATATAGATAGATTAATTAATACAAAATGTTATCTATAATTATAAACTCTTATAATAATAATATTAATACAAACACAAAAGCTTTAATAAACATTTTTCTAAATTAATAATCAATTTAGAAAATAGGTATGGCCTCAGATGTCGAAAAAAAAGTTGTTTTTTGCTTAGTTTATATTCGTTGAATTTTATTGGCCCAGTAAAAATATTCGGTTGGATATAACTGGTTTAAGAGAAAAATGTATACGAGATGATTCTGTTAATATTGGGCATAATTATTGCTTCTTTCACTGAGAACGGGTAGAAAGTGTCGCTTCTAATCTTCTGTTTTATGCAATTTGAAATTAATTTAATCTAATCCGGGTACTAAAAAATTTGCTGTATATATATACCCTATTTAACAAAGTTACGGGTAACAGCTTCTTAAAAAGACTAGAGAAGATTTTTTATTTAAAGATGATATTAATAATATATTAATTAAAAAAAAAAAAAACGAAAAAAAGATTTTTCTATGTTTATTAAGTCTATTTATCTACTTATACATTACATTTACGGCTTAATTTTAAAAGTTCTAATGGATGAGTTTGATTGAAACAAAATTTTTTTATTTTATTGAATCCAAACACTTTTTTCTCATCCAGAGATCTGTGTCATCTCAATCCCACCGAACTTTGATCAAATCAGAATTCCCCACCTGTACAGTGACTACCAAAATTAAATATCATCCATACTTATTATGATTATTTCTTTGTTTTTTTTTTTCTTTTTTAGAAATTCAATCACTTTTAGCCGAACTCTCTTGATGTTTGTACTTTATGCATTACACTCATCAAAGCCCCTACCTTCAGACACACACGAGTCATTCTCGTTGTTCACCTGTAGGAGTCCAAATTGTTATAAATATTGAATTCATTAAATAAGTATGTCAAGATTTCCATCTTCTTTTATAAAAATAAAGAAATAATCATATGTTGAGAAGGTATAGGTTTCTTTTAACTTTGGCACTCAATAAATATATTTATTTACACTTAAGATGACAATTTGTTGATAAAATCCTTTCTATTTTAAAACAAAAAATTGTGACAACTTAGGCGGAGAAAAATTTTACTAATTGGGGATGCTAAGAACCCATATCAAAAGAAACAACATATATTTATGTTCTGAAAGGTTTTATTTTATTTATATATATTATATGAAGGGGTCGGCTGCAGATAGTGCTAACCCACAATTATGACAAACTCGACTTTTCAGCTCCATCATTTGACTAGTTGTACCAGGGCCGGAACTACGAGATTTTTAGGGGGGAGGGGCAAAATTTAATTTGCCGGCCCCTCCTTAAAATTTTCTAAACAAAATTAATATCAATTTACCTTTTTTTTAGTAAATCTTTCTTTAATTGCTGCCTCCTGATATCTGCCGCCCGGGGCCTGCACCCACTGCCCCTCCCCCTAGATCCGGCCCTGAGTTGTAAAATTTGTTTCTCCGCCTGATATTGCCATTAGAGTGCTCTGACAGTGTAACAAACAAACAAACCTTCTATTGGTGTTTTGTTTATTTCCAAAGTTTAAAATTGAAATATCTCAGAACTATTTATTTGTGTGTCAGCACTATCTGCGCCCGACCCTTTCAAATATATATATATAATGAGACAAAATTGAATTGAATTGAGCAGAATTGGTTGTTCACAGAAGTACATAATACATATAAATATATAAAATACAAAAACAAATTAGAGAATACAAAGAAATTATAACAATAAACAAGTTGTTTGAAAGGAATGAAGAAATGAAACCAGCAATCTCTCTTCTTTGCAAATATTTCGAAGCACATAACGTGCATGATCTTCAATGCCGTGAAGAGAGTTCAGGTGGGCTTTGTCCAAAAATTTAAATTGTTGCTTAAGGAATAAATTATATATTTGGAAGAACCTAGGCTAAGTGGCTGACTGCTTGGCTTTTCATGCAGAATTGTATGCAAGCTCCTTTCCGGTCTCATCCTGTCATCTGTGGAACTCTCTTCCTCCGGTTATTAGAGAGCCCCGCAGCACCCTCGCAGTCTTCAAGATTCGTCTATTTAAGTTTTTACAAAAACTGTAATAATTGATGGGTACAATGTAAAAAAAAAAGAATAAAATATTATGTACAGTGAGGGGCAATATTAAGTCCCACCCATGCATTTTCTACTTGTGATTATTTCATTGTTTTTAAAAAAATATTATATAGGCCTATTACTTTCTCTTACCCTATATATGAAACATATAGAGAGAGAAAGTATTGCGATCATTTTTTAATGGAAACTTTCATGGTTCAAACCTAGAATTTCCAATAAAAATTTTCATTTTCTTCTATAAAAACAATGAAATAATCACAAGTAGAAAACGCATCGGTGGGACTTAATATTGTCCCTCACTGAACCATGTTCCATGGGACGACGTCCCAGAACATTCTTGTCTGTGTTAAATAAATAAATAAAAAACTCACGGCTTTAAAGATAATGCCCGAAGATAGATAAATTACGAATTGGAACGATTGAATTTGCTGGTTTTCATTTTTCGATTTCTTAAATTCTTCGCATTTTTATAAACAAGTGTTTGGAAGGCAGCAATATATATTTTTTTCTTTTGTAAATTATTTTTGAGGGGGATAATTAGAAAATTATGAGAGCTTAGCCGCCCTCGATAGTTCCGCCTATGTTAAATAATAAATTTTGATATCGCAGAATCTCTATCATAAAAAAGCCCAATTAACACATTTGCTTTAACTAAACTTTCAGACCCTTTTTTGTTAAAAATGTCTCAATGCATTTTACTGTTCCAAAGCCTCTGAATATTTTTTAACATTCTGTCTTTTGTTTTTCTTAATCTCATCCATTTTATCTTTGTCCCAAGAGCCCGTAATTCTTGTCAATCTCGAGGCTCCCTTCGTTGGCAACTATTGTGACTGCTTTTAGAACAAAGCTAATACAAATTTTAAATATTTTTGTTACTGTCAATATTTTTTAAATTTTATAAAAATCCAACAGAATAATTAAATTTTAATGATGAAACTATAGTTAATTCTTATAAACTTATAATTCACTAACGCAAACAAATCAAAATCCAAAGATAAAATTTTTCTCTTTATAAGAGAAATTAAAAAAAAAAAAAAAATTGTTCCAAAAAAATTATTTTAATTAAACTTTCAAAAATAAAGATAAATATTGATAGATTAATTTTAAATTTTAGGTATAAATCTAAACTGGATTTATGATATTATTTCATAATTACAAAAAACTCATTACAACGCTTCGGACGCTAGTTTCGTCCCGTCCTCAGGTCTAGTGCACTTTATGTAATTATAAATAAAACACGAGATGATATCGAAAGGCCAGTTTTGATTTATATCTAAAAATTAAAATTAAGCTATCAATGATGAATACTCGTGAAAAACATTCTATTTTATCCTCATAAATTGATTGCGATTGGGGTCAAATTCTCTCTATTTTCTTTGGAAATGGGACTAGTACGAGTTGAATTGATATTACCTGGTAGGCGTTGCATATTCTGAATTAAAGTTTACTCTTGCCTTGAGCCACCAGTAAACTTCCAGAATAAATATTTGTTTCAACTTGTGTTCTCTAATTAAAGTCACTTTTATTGCACAAATATCTCTTTGTAAATTGTCAAAAATATTAATTATACTTTTTTTTTAATATTGTATTGCAATAGAACATCTAGGGCCCAAAAATTATATGCAGGGGCATATTTCCAAAGAGGGCGGCAAGGGTCCACTGTCTAGGGGTGACAAATGCCTAAATCCGCCCCTGATTATATGTAGGCTCTTTCTTGAAAAACAAATATTCTTTTCACTTTCTCTTGCCTTAATGTGCAATATAAATAAGTAAGAGAAAGTATTTATGATTTCGAATTTGAAATTGGAATGCAAAATTTATAGCTAATAGCTGAATAATCTTGTTCAGATTTACAAAAATAATTTCATTAATCAAAACATAACATGACAAAACAAATTAAAGACTGTATAGTGAGCCCAAAAATCCAAATTTTCTTCTTTCACTGTTTTTTTTTTAGATCTAACAAATTGTAAGCCTATATAAAATTTTATAATTCTATTGTTAATTTTTTTTTATATATTATTACAACATTATAAAACGTATTTTTCATTCTGTTTCTTTTTTGTTTTTAATATAGATATTTTTTTTTTATTTTTCTCTAATAATTTAAAAATTATATTGATAAATTTATGTTGTTTAGAATTCAAAATAAAACGAACTGTACGATTTTTTTTTAGAAATACACGAACCGCAATTAAAATTACTTTTGTACCTTTTCAGAGATGCGATAAATAAATTCATCGATATTACTTATCAAAAGAGAGAGTGAAAAATTGTGAATAAATTCCAAATAGTCATTTTGATAATCCTCCCCAACATAAATTCGAGTTGAAGACAAACTTTGCTATTCCCCCCATAGGATTTACATTGAGCTTTAAATCAGGCTAATTACTTATAAATTTTAATTTTTCACTATTTGATCAAATATTAATATAAAATAGGATCATTAGATTTATATAGTCTTATTTATCCATAAACAATTTAATTTCATGTGATTTAACGGTAGAACAATTTTGTTAGGTTATTAAATTTCTAATTTATCTATTTTTGTCCTTATTTAATATCTTTTAAAATCTGTCTGTTAATAGCTATTAAAAAATAAATAAAGACAAGAAGGATGTTTTTATAAAATTCAACAGGAAATACCTGATATAATTTTTATTTATTTATTATATGTACATTTACCTTATAAAGATCTATGAAATAATTGTAAAACATATAATTATTATTTTTATACCTATATTATTTTAATATAGAAAGATTAATATAAATATTAATTTATTTTATTTTTTTTTTAATCCCAGGATTATTTTGCCTTTCTTCAGTATATATGAGAATCTATCTGAGTAACTAAAAAAAAAAAAAAAAAAAACAAGTAATTATAATTAATTTTACAGTAGAAATATAAATTATTTCGAAAATAATAATAATTCAATTATAATAAATATATATAGTAAATTAATGTGTTAATCATATTTAATAAGAAAAAAACATACCTTTAAACCCTTCCTTTGTTGTTCATATCCTTCTTTTTTATTTTAATATGTTTATTACTTAGATTATATCCGTTTATTTTAATTAAACACATATTCAACACTATTCAACCAGGAGCCCACTTTCACTTTGATCTTTCACCTTTGTTGATTATCCTAAATAATGTTTTGAATCATTATATGAAACTAAATAGATATTTTTATTTGTTATTTACCTGAGATAAAGTGTTTAAGGTATTTGAACTTCTTCGTCAAATTTCTTGTTTTTATTGACATAACCTCTGACACTGACAGTTGATTAAACTTATTTTATGTTTAAATTTAATTCTGTAAGATCTGTACTTCTCTTGATATCTTTTACGACACAATTGATAATATTACAAAATTTTCATCTTTGAGTATTTGGCAATACTCAAACAAACATATCTATAAATCCCTATCTTTTTTCCTTCAACTCCGATTTCATCGTCAAAATGCCCGCATAGCTTCAACCATTTTAATATTTTCCAGGCTGTAAAAAAAAATATAGAAATAGGGTAGTACAGGCATGGCCAACCTGAGATCCTTTTTCCACGTTTTAGGTATCATTGAATTTAAATTATTCTCATTATATTAATATTGATACTGGAGGACATAGGAAGAACTACAGCCACCAAGATCACTGTTGTTAAGTAATGCCAAGCTTTCCTGGTCCACAGGTTGGATGGTTGCCGAGAAACTAGTAAACATCGATACATACATTTTCTAGATCTTTGGATTTATTTTTTCATAAAGATTCTTTAAATCAAATCAGAGCAAGTAGAGATAGTATTCCCAAGATTTATTTCTAGTATAATTAATAAGGAACATGTTGTCGGATCCTGTTGGTTTCCCCCATCCCTTTTGGAAAATAATTTTTTTTCATACTCTCCTAATTTTTTACCCTTTATGAATTTTTTCTCAACTTTTTTTTTTAAGTTTGTTTATATAGAAACAAATATAATAAATATGTTAAGAAAATTCATTCATATTTCGTACTCCCATAAGAAATAAATATTGCGCTTCTTGGCTACTAGAGGCGCTACTGAGCATGTTCTTTTTAGATCCCGCGCACCTTGCTCGTATCTACCTTTTTATTCTCTGATTCATCTTAACAATCAAGCAACAAGCAATAACACTAACCTGAAAAATTAAATTTTTTTCTGCTGAATGGAATATTTTTTATCAACTATATGTATTTTATTCGAAACGTAGACTCACCGAGAACTCCAGGTATTATTTTATTCAATAACGAGGTGTATTTTAATTTAGTGTGCTGAATCCAAAACTGAACACCATTTCCCTCCATCACGTAGTTTTTTTTTTTTTTTTTAATAGAATACTGCTCAGGATTGGCTCACTGTTCAGTTTCATTGAGGCAACCACACAGTGCATTATTTAATGATTGGTAAAAAGTTTAATTAAATAACTTCTTTCATCCACAAGAAATTATTATCACTAGGTACAATTTTCAACAAATTTGTACAAAGCCACCCTTTGAATCATATAAATATTGTATATAGCTGAAATTTGATAGATTCTAATTCAACAAAACATTTTCTTTAGGTTCAATTTAAAATCAAATTAACATTTTCACCTTTTAGTGAAATTAAAATTAAATTTTACACTTTATGGCACTTTTCGGCATTGTAGCCATCATTGGAATTAATACATCACTCCTGATGATGGCAGCAATGCCGAAAAGTGCCAAAAAGTGTAAAATTTAATTTTAATTTCAATAAAACGTAAAAATATTAATTTGATTTTAAATTTAATAAACCCTTGAAACATATAACCTAGAGAAAATGTTTTGTTGAATTAAAATCTATCAAATTTCAGCAATATATATAAATATTTATAAAGTTTCAACTAGTGCCCACGATAACCTGTTTAAATCTAATCTTTGAATCATAATCTTCTGATATACTTTTTCTTCCTAATTTTATTAATAATATATTTATTTCTTTGTCATTACAAAAGTCCTGTCCGCATGGGCGTAACTAGGGGATGCCGAGGGGGCCCCCAGAAGGCTCGTGCCCCCCCCCCCCCCCCCCAGAAAGCTCCCTGCTCCAAGAAAAATTGAGAAAATATTGGGCTCTCCAGGCCCCCCGGAGGATAGCTGGTCCTATGGCCCTCCAGCCAAATTCTCTAGTTAAGCCCATGTCGTCCGTTGGCCAACAGCTAACTAAGGGGCATTCCGAAATGTATGCAACTCAGTACTCATTATGGCATTATTGAAGTCCCGAACCGGACAGTTTTTCCTGTATTTGCATGTGGAGCATAAAGTTATTGAGTGTAAGCGTAAGATCACATAGAAGGAAAAGAAAAGTCTTAACTCGGGTTCCTTGTACAGTACTTTACATTTCACCGAGAAATTTTTTTTTTTTTAAGATTTTTCTTAATTGAATTAATTTGAACAATATAATATGTACTGTATAATAATAATAAGTATAGATGAGAAATGAGTAGACTGAACCTGTCATTTGGCAGATGAGGGTGACCTCCAGGCGACGGAAGACACAGAGTTGTAACATTGGAACAGAAGAGGAGTTGTGGAATTGAGGAGTGATGATGATGCGTCTCCGTGAGGCCACTGGCCCTTCGTCAGTCGACGCGCAACACCAGACGCAGCCACAACCACCTCACGTCACGTCTCCAAAACTCGTTACCCACTCAACACACTCATCACGCACGCTCTATACAAACCGGTGAGTACCGACATTCCTATCATTGCTCTCGCTCTCTCCCAATCATAATATAACAAAAGATGTATAATTATTATTTCTTATCCAATCTGCTCAATTAGACAAAAATAATTATATTTAATTGAAGATTTTACAAAAGATGGCTAAGACGGATTCATTTTACGAAAACAGGTGGTAAATATGGCATGACCCCGCAGGATAATAGAAAACCCTTAAGAATAGAGAGTCCATATACATTTTTTTAAATACAAAAATATAACTGCGACAACAAACTAAATTAATTGATGGTTTTACCTTATCGTTTAAATTAAACAATAATTTTGATTGCATTGCCAAGCGCGTTATCTTTATTTGTGTGACTTTTTTACTTTCTCTTACCCTATATATGAAATATATAGAGAGAAAAAGTATTGCGATCATGTCAAAAATTCGATGTCAAGATTTTGATGGATATACATGTTTTGAGGTCCTCTGAGTCCAAAAACGTGGGTCCCACAAATTGGTCTGGGTATCTGTGAACAAAACATCTCAGGAACTAAAAGAGGTAGCAAGTTGAAATTTTATATGTGGCATCTCCCCAAATAGTCCAAGAGCTAGCGACAAAAATGGACAGGAGTTTTCTGAAGGCTATATTTTCAGAATAGGTTGCATTTTAGTGATGGAAAGATACTCTAGAGTCAGCACTTCCAGTACCGGGGCGTTTAGCGGAAATAAGCCGGTAAAGTTGCGGGAAAATGTTTTTTCGCAAATATCTCGAAAACTCTGCCGTTTTCTGCAAAAATTCAACTAAACAAAAATAATTGAAATTAAATTACAAACTAAAACGGTCTAGTACATAATCACGCTAAAGTGAACGGTTCGGGAGATATAGAGGGGTAAAATTTGTAATTTTAACAATGGTTGTCATAGTCACAAGATATGAATATTTCTCTATATCAGTGTCTCCTATCACATTAATTACAAATTTTACCCTTCTATACTCCAGAACCGTTCACTTTAGTGTGATTATGTACTAGACCGTTTTAGTTTGTAATTTAATTTCAATTATTTTTGTATAGATGAATTTTTGAGGAAACCGCATAGTTTTCCCGATATTTGCGAAAAACCATCTTCCCGCAACTTTACCGGCTTATTCCCGCTAAACGCCCCGGTACTGAAAGTGCTGACTCTAGAGTATCATTCCATCACTAAAATGCAACCTATTCTTAAAATATTAGCCTTCAGAAAACTCTTGCCCATTTTCGTCGCCAACTCTTGGACTAAAAGGGTGAAAATAAGCTTTTGAACCCCAATATGTATATTAATTAATAACGGCAAAGTCAAAGTCTTATATGGCCTAAGTTGCCGAAAAGACTGTGTAAAATGTGTATGTAAGTGTGAGTGTGAATGCGAAAAAGTGTGAATGTTAAAAGAAAAAAATTGTTTTCAGCCCGAATTATTTTAATTTTCCTTGTCAATGATTCGGTGACTAAACGTCACCCATATTTAGTAGTAATATTTTGAGTAAGAACAACGGTATCTCGTAGTTTCATTTCATAATATTTTGATAATATTTTATAATATACTGATAATATTTTGGATTCCTTTTTACTTATCTAACAACTGAAGGAGGCAGTGCTAAGAATTTTTTATCACCTTTTTCCTGAAGATGGGTGACGTTTAGTTCCCGAAACGTCTACAAGGGAAATTAAAATAATTCGGGCCGAAAACGGGTCTTTCTTTTTATTTCATCATCTAAATTTCTTTGATGTTTTTTTACTAAAATAAATGATTTAGAAAGACAATCCCCCAACTTTAATAAAAGCAATCGTTCTCCGAATCCAAGAGAAAATGCACTCTGAACACACACATACATCCTAAACAATTGGTAAAATAAATTTCAGATGTCTCTCTAGCCGGAATTAACTCTAATAATGTTATGTATTTACAATATAAATAATATACTCTCCCTCATCCCTTCCTGGCCACCCCATTGATACTAATACTTTCCTCATTTTATGCCCGCCCATTCAAATTTTTGTTTGGTAAAAATATAACTGGCGCACTTTTTTCCCATTCACACACTTCTCGACAAATAGGCAATTTAAGCCATTTGGTATCCAAATGGCTTAAATAAAATCATACAAATTTGTTTTTATTTGCATTTGTCCAACATGATCTAGCCTAAGGGCATAATAAATAAAGAGCCAGCTGCTAAATCAGGACATTTCTCAAATCCTCAATAAATAAATTGACTAATAAATGTTTATTTTTTTGATCACACCTTTTTGGAATGTATAATGATTGAGGCGAATGAATAAAAGCTCTCTAGTTGGTCCTTTGCTGTTATTTGTCATCATTTTGCATAGAGGCTTAAAAAAATAATCAATTTTAACGGAAAATGTTCAGTGCACTTAATTCCATCATCTTATGAATTATTATTTCTTCTTCATGCTACTTAAGAGCTTCCGTACTCTGAGATACACCTAATCCCCTGCAGCGGCTTAGCATTCCTTTCCAAGTCTTTAATCTTTTAAATACCATCTTACGATTTATTAGTGTTTTGAAGATCTTTTTTATTTGATTAAAATAAAAATAAATCAGCACTACGAGAATCTTATTAAAAAAAAAAAATAAAAATAAGATAAGGGGACGCTAGCAGAGTTATTCGGCTAAAACCAGGATGGTTTAAACCGATTTTAACACGGGTTTTAATCCAATTTTGACTAGTGGTTTTTATTGAGTGACTATTTAATAAAAATTTGATTTCAAGAGTTTTAGTATTATATCAGAAACTAAATATATTCAAACACAAAAAATCTGCTGTGACTGGCCACACAATACAACTTTCTTATTAAAATTGACCGCCCCCCCTCGGTACGCCACTGCACATAAGAACTCTTAAAATGGTATTTATATTCAAGTTTCCGATAACACAAGAATAAGAAAAAGTACTAATACTTTTTGGTTGATTTTATTTAAAATTTTATTTTCGCATGTCGGGAGGTACCTAACTTTAAATATAAAATTCCAACCTTGTAGCTCTTTTCCTTTTTTACCACGGACGGACGTTTTTTGGACTCACTTGTCAGGGGGCCTCAAAATATCGTCTTTGAATCAGTGGCGTAGCGAGCTTAATTCGCCGGAGCACAATACCTTTTTAGCGTCCCCCCCCCCCCCCACTCGAAAACCATATAAAATTATAAAAATTTTCCTGCCTGCGGAAAATTTTTTGCCCTGCTGTTAAAATCAGTTTACCTTTTTTTTAGGGAGGCTAAATTTTGCGAAATTTTTTCCCCTTCCTGCGGAAAAATTTTATTTTTTTTGCGGAACCAAATTTTTCTGTCACGCGGAAAATTTTTTTCCCGGACATTAAAATTATTTTTTGTTTTGCGGACCATTTGGCGCCCCTTTGTGAGTAGCGCCCGGGGCATGATGACCCCTCTTGCCCCCCCCCTCCGCCCCTGCTTTGAATTTTCGACATGTCGCAATGCTTTTCTCTATATATTAACTTATTTAGGTAAAAGAAAATAATATACATATGTTTATATCAATGCTATTAATAGCATAAAAAAAAAAAAAAATTTGGACGGTTTTAACCACTTTTGACTTTACCCCCTCCCCTGTTTCCGCCCTTGGGTCCAGGACGCCTAGTTTTATAAATCCTGCCCAGTCCTTGTCTACATGAAACAAGACTCAAAGGGACATCAATTCTTGGATAGGAGATGAAATGGAATAAGCTTCGAGTTATACAATCAAGACAATTTTAATGCGAATACTCCTAAAATTTTTCTTTTTATTTAACGATGTTAATTAAAGCCTCCGAAATTCACTTTTATACGTACTTTGAACGTATTTGTTTTCAAACACATGTGACTAAGGTGTGAAATATTACTGATAAGCCGGCTTGCTCTAAAAACGCAAATGATTCACCTGATAGAAACAAACAATAGAGGATTTCCGGAACAATGAGAACGAATTGAAGGACCTTAGAAAAGCAAAGAAAACAACTCAGGTGAAAGTGACCATCGAGGCCAAGTTCAAGGCGGTGACCTTGCCTCTCGGGAAATAAATAAATAAATAAAACATAATCGATTATTTAAGGATATTATCTGAAGAGAAGAACAAATTATGCATTCATTAAACAAACAATTTCTTGCCGCTCTTTAGAAAAATTGAATTTTATTTTATTTATTAATGGATAAAACTTAAATATCTTAACGTATTAAATTTTATAAAGCTATATCTATCTCTTGTTATTCGGAAATTTAATAATCATGTAACCAGATTATGACAACTTTCAGATCAACCTGATATTAGTCTAAATATCATATGATTGTTGAATAAGGGGCCCAAATTTACCGTCTTGGACACCAAGCTTATTTATTTTTGAATTAAGCATCCAGAGAAGGGAGGGATTCTTGTACAGGAAAGATGGTGAATCCTCATCTCGTGTAAGAATTCAAGCTCGTTAAATAAACGAGAGATAGATGTATTTAATAAAGTCTGATACGTATTAATAAGCCAAAAACCACCAAAGATTTTTTCTTAAAAGAAGAAAAGCACGATGTCATCTTTTACATTTCGTAACAAAAATTTTTTTTTTTCCTCTTAGATTCCTAACTGTATTTATCTTTTATACACACATTGTCCTATTTATAAAAAAATGTCCGTTTTAGCATCAGGTAATTTATTTATTTGCTAATCCGATAAATGTTAGATGTTCCTGTCTCTGACCCGTATACTATCAGTTGGCTCGTTTTCATTTTATCCTGTATTCTGTGCCTTTTATATACCGTTGCTTGATGTGTTAGGTCGAAGACCTCAGGCCAACTGAGTGTCCCAGTAAACAAAATTTTGAAAATTCATATTCCAGAAATTAATAACGGAGGGGAAGTTCCCTCTCAAATTTTATCATATTCAGTTGTCGGATTACACAGGGCAACACTGATTTTGTGGTAAGGTATTTTTTCAACAATTTTAGCTAATTTTGGTCTGCTGAATACTGAAATAATAATATTTTTGTTGGATTGACTCTACTTTTTGTGATAAAGGCAAACTGGAAATTAAATATCATAGGAGGAGATTATTTTTTAAAACGTTTATTTTAAAATTATTAAATGATTTCAAACAAACGAAGTGCTCTAAATGATACAAAGAATAATAAAATTAATTATAAAAAACAAAAACATATCAATAATAGTTAAGAAGAACGTTCTGTGCTGGATTTCCTTTGTTGTCTTTGGTTCGGTTTATCATGAAAACCAGAGTCAATTCAAACAAAATAATTTATAGGCTCAATACTTCGTCATCATAGCTATCTAAATAGACTCCATAACCTTATACCGCAGAAAGAAAAATTTTTGTTCCCCCGTGTGATCATTCAGCATATTCTTTCCCTTTCTTTTTCCTATCTTCTATTTTTTTTTTCATGAGCTCTATAGTTGAAACATAAGTTATTACATAAACAATTTATAGCTGAGATGTTAAATTAATAAGAGGGTAAAAATGAGAGATTTCTTTATTCGATTAATTCAAATTAATTTTTTTTTTTTATGTAGCTGGCCGTCTCACAGTGTGTATATATTTATTATATAAGAATTTTTCAACAATGTATAAAATCTACTATGACACTTTCATAATGGCTTTTCGCCAGCTCTGAAGATGGTTCAAAGACGGAACCGAATCGTCAGCTGTGTGAATTAATCGAATAAAGAAATAACCTTAGCTGTATCTCTCATTTTTACCCTCTTATTAATGAAACGTTATTGTATTAGATAAAATTATGAAAGAGTTCATAATTTTCGCAATGTGTTTTTTCATATATTAAAGCCAGAGCGACCTTATGAACATCTACTCTTCATGTGAGGGATTTTCTTTTTATCAAACCCTTAGCCATGATGATGATCTCATAAATGAACGAAACTTCCCTCTATTTAATCATTTTTGCCTTCTTTATTATTTTTATTTATTTCGTAACATATATTTTGTACTTTTATTGTTCTAGATGACCCCTAAACGCATCTCTTGGCTCGTGTTGAGTCTTCTCTCGGTGCATACTTGGTATTTTGCCTTCTCTCTGCCAATTGTCGATCCTGGTAATTTTACACACTTTTTTTTTTTATTTCTTAAGAAAAATTTAATGAAACCTTCTCTCTTTAATTCTAATGACAGGTGCTGTTTGCACTGGGTCAAAGCTACTCTATAATTGCACTAAATGTCCAAAAAATAAAGCAATTTATGCCAAACGTGGCACAATTTAGGCCAACCATCACTGTAATTATAGTGGGAATGACGCTAGCATTACACTGGAATGTTCGATCTATCCATGAAATCTTTTTTTATAAATGGAAACTAAAAATTTTAAGGGGATTGAACTACTTAATTATAGCTACCTTTATTATAGGTAGTCCGCTCAGAGAAATTAGAACCAAAACGCATTTTGAAGATAAATAAATCTTTTTTTACATAGTTGCTTTTGAGCAGGGCCGGAACTACGAGATTTTTTAGGGGGGGGGGGGGCAAAATTTAATTTGCCGCCCCCTCCTTAAAATTTTCTATACAAAATTCATATCATTTTACCTTTTTTTTAGTAAATCTTTCTTTAATTGGCGCCCCCCTGATATCTGCCGCCCGGGGCACATGCACACACTGCCCCCCCCTAGATCCGGCCCTGCTTTTGAGACAACACTTTAATCAGCTAAGCGTTTTGGTTGTCTAAGCACAAGGCGAAAATCTCGGTTATTAGTGGCGACAAATGTACCATCTATTTCAATAGAATTAAGACTAAAGCCCGGTAGTTAGGCAGACGTTCACTAAACTTTTTTCTGATTAAATCATAGAGATAATTTTTATTTTCGATATATCTTGAAATTTATATTAAAAAGATAAATTGTTATGGTTCTTTTGTAAAAAGCGTCGTTCAGCCAGGGGCGGATACAAGGGGGGCAAAGGGGGGGAATTACCCCCTGAGATTTGGAAAAAATACTTTTTTTCGAAAAAAGGTATTTTTAATGTAAAATTTTAAAAATTATTACTTAAAAATTTGATTTGTATTTATATTCTGGCAAACAAGTACAGAATGCGCCTTTAAATTACCGAAATTAAGAATAAAATGTGTGCTGTGCGACCAGTCACACCAAATTACCCCCGAGAAACACCTCTGGATCCGCCACTGCGTTCAGCTTATTGTCTGCTTTGAAAAAGGTATTTCTCACGAAGACAAGCTGCTATTTAGGCTGCCTAACTACCTGGCTCTAGTCTCAATACAATTGCAATAACGATATGTAAGCGATACAATCGAATACGAATACGTTGTCATCCAATTGGGATTCTTACGTTAGATTTTTCATAAAAAACAAAAAGTAAACAATTTTTTTTTAATTCATTTTACCGATCGCCTAACAGTATTTTGCTATGACTAATAGGATGATTAATCTATTCAAATTAAACACTCTGACCCATTTTGTTTATTTTATTTTTGATAACATTATTATTATTATAAATAAAAAAAAAAAAAAACATGTCTTATTTAAAACAACGGTAAAAGATCAATGTAAATGTCATTTCTATTAGAACGGATACCGCCAATTGAAGGTCATTAAACTAAAATTTAGTCATTCACCTCTGATTCATTTTTTTTACTTTTTTTACTTGTACCTTTTGAATGGTGTGTTTACAATTTTACTTATAAGAGAGTCAATGGCCGAGAAAAAAAATTGTGGTTGTAATTATCAAGTTATAAATAGAACGAAATTTCTTTCTGATGCTAATAAGATGTTTCATAATTTCTATATAAAAAAAAAATAAGGTGATTAAAGTTTTCACTCTTAAAAAAAAAAATACTACTCTCTTTTAATTTAATATGTAATGGCATGCATAAATAATTAAGCAAGATGAATTTATTTTATAAATAAAAAATCCGCTCGCTTCCAAAGCGGTGGTTCGAGTCAAGGGTGCGCAAATCAAACACAATCTCATCTCTCAAATTTGCTATCTTAGGCTGAACGCACACCGATTGAGCAAAATACTCTTGGACCAAAGGCGAACCATAAGGGGGGGGGGGGTAAAGGGGTAATTACCCCCCCCCCCAAGATTTGAAAAAAATACTTTTTTTTTTTAAATTTATTTTTAATGTAAATTTTTAAAAATTAATACTTGAAATTTTGATTTGTATTTATATTCTGGCAAACAGGTACAGATTGCGCCTTTAAATTACCGAAATTAAGAAAAAATTGTGTGCTGTGCGACCAGTCACACCAGATTACCCCCCCCCCCCCAGAAACACCTATGGATCCGCTCTTGTCTTGGACAAAACCTTTTTTGCTCAAAGTCAACGCACACCGATTCAGAAAAATGTTTTGCTATTGGACAAAATGTTTTGTCATTGAGCGTTTTTGCCTAATCTGTGTGAGTTGTCATTGGACAAAATGTTCGGCCATTGAGCAAAAACGCCCAATGGCAATACATTTTGTTCAATGATGTCGAATCATGCTCGTTAATCCATTAATGCATGCCATTATATTAAATTAAAGCATTGAAAAAACAGTTTTAGGCACGATTAGTCAAAAACGTTTTCGCTCAATTGGTGTGCGTTCAGCCTTAAACGACATTGACTGGGTTATTTACAGTCTATTTGAGCGTTGATTGAAAAAAATTCCATCTTTTTTCAAACAAAGCTCTACCTAGGCATAGTTAATAAATATTTAGTTAAATATTAGTATATAGTAATTTTTCGAGATCTATATATTTGAATAAGATATTAGTTTTTAATATATCTCGATTCGGACTTAAATACTGTGAGTATATTTTTTGTTGGTGAGACCAAGCGCCCCATGGCTCCCGGAAATTGAACCCAGGATCTCCAGCCTTACGGGGCATCGTGTGCTATCCAATGCATCAAACCACCGAAACCTCGACCTACACCAACAAAACCTCACTTCCTCTTAAATATAAGTTAACCGTGCATTTCACTAACAAAATAAGAAAAGGTCGAGTGTCCGGTGGCTTGGTGCAATGGATAGCACCCTGATACCCCGGAGAGGCTGGAGATCATAGGTTCGATTTCCGCTTGGTCTCACTAACAAAAAAACATACTCACAGTCTTGTTAAATAAATATTTATATCACTTTTTTTATTTTTCAGGTCTTTTTGTGATCCTCGGGGTGAAAACATGCGGCTCAGGTTTGGGTTATTGCATGCTTGGAGCGGATTGCACTCTTGATCATGATTTCCTTCCGGACATCAACGAAGGCCATTGTGACGGTCTTCGTTCGGCCTTCACACCAAGTGCCAGTTTTGTATGCTGCAGGCTGAACCCAGAATCAGCAAACATCTCTGTACATGATCACCACCAAGACAAGATCAAAGAAAAAATCAGAGACAAACTTAATCAGACACTTGCCGAGAACGAACCTTTTATGCATAGCGAAGAAGATGAGGAGGAGGAAGAAGAGGAAGAAATTCAAGCAAAAATTGGTGCACAATTGATTGAAACAAATAAAACATTGACAGCAATAAATTCAACAAATATTCTTTCAAATTCAAGTGATTTATTAGTTTTAAATGATCAACCAATTGAAAATACAAATTCTACGAAGAATGATATTAAACAAAATTTAAATACAAACGAATTTATTAAAAAACAAAAATTAGAAAATAATGGAAAACCTGAATTCAACACACGTTTAGACCATAATTCATCAAAAAAACAGAAGAATAAAAATAAATCGGAATTGACAACGATGCTTCCTGAAAAAGAGTTAAAATACTCAGATGGGATGTTAATAGATCTTGGATCATCAGATGATAATCCTTTTAATAAAATTGATAGCGATTTAAATGATGGCGAAGAAGAAGAAGAAGATGATGATGATGAAAATGAAGAATCCTCTAATGAAGAAGAAGAAGAACCAGAAAAAGAAGACGAATCGACAAATACGCAAGAGGAGAATGGAGAAGATGAAGAACATTCAGAAAATGAGGAAGAAGAGGATAATGAAGAAAATGAACATGAAGAGGACAATGTGGATGAAGAGGAAGAAGAAAATGAGAATAATGAAGAGGAAGAGGAAGAAGAAACATCTCATAATTCGGAATCAATTTCACAGAGTAATCTGTCACATGAAGAAGATGAGGAGGAAGAAGAGGATGACCAGAAGCCATTTAATGTTCCAATAACTAATATGATTCAAAGTGGGCCTTCACATATCCAATCATCTTCTGAAAAACCAATATCAACAACTATGGTAAGATATTCATTTATTTGTATTTTTTCAATTTATTATTTTTTAATAGTCTCTTTCGAATAACAAATTTTATATACAATAGGTTAAGCGCTTCAGGAGGCAAGCTGTTCGCATGTTTTTAGGCGATGGCGTTAGGGGTCTTAAAAATTTTGCCAAAAAGCCCAACTAGAATTGTTGCTGGTTTCAGAGGAGGATTTAAAACAGCAAAAGATTTTCCTGGAATCGCCTTATATATATATTTAATATTATATATTAATATTCAATATACATATATTTGCAAATATTTCGTCCGGCCTAACGCCTGGCCATCTTCAGACGAAGAACTATATACTGCACTGATGATGGCCAGGCGTTAGGCCGGACGAAATATTTGCAAATATATGGATAAGGCGATTCTTGAAAAATTTGATTTTAATAATGAATAGTTTATAAATAAATATTATATTATAGTATATAATTTATAACAGTATAAAAATATTTAAATATAGGCTTATAAGTGATCTAGTAATACCGGCTGTTCGACTATCCTGCTATCTTTTGCAAGAGTGCTGAACTATTTGACCGTTAATTTTTAAATAAATACGAAATTTATTTAAAAAAAAAACGCATACAAAATACTTTTAATGCCTCATTAGTTTCGGACTACACTCTATGTGCCCTTCTGAATCCCCTTAATATCACTAACAATATCTCCGGTTTATAAGTTCTCTAAAAGTAATATCAAATGATATTGAAAAAACATTTTGTATTTTGAAGTAATTTACTTTATGCGCCTTTCAACATTACCATCAGACGTAAAATCCATAGTGAACTGAAAAACTTGAAACAAATCACCTAGTTTTGTTTTTTCAATATCATTTGATATTGATTTTAGTGTTTTTAAATCTCTTCATTCATCTATTGAATAATATGTTTTAACTAGAGCAAACTTTATATTTCTTTTATATAGGCTAATATCATCTAAAAAGAAACATCTCATTAGATTTGCTATTATTCAGTTATATTAAAAACGAGATGTTATACTCGGAACTAAAGAAACTAGCTTGCGGCAAGTAACAAGCGAAATAGTATCTATATTTTCCCTTTCAGAAATAATCGTGGAGGAAATACTTTAATAAATTAATTTTTAGTCTTTTGCCAATAAAGATATCTAACTTAGTAAATTTTTATTTCAGAGTTCAGTCAAAACAGTTAAAACGACGACTTCTAAAGAAGATCCAACAACTACACCAATGGCCACAACCCATGAAATTTTAAATGAAATAAATGAGATAGAACACGAGACAGAATATCCACATATTCCTGAGGATATTGAACATTATACAATTCCTATCACATCAGAATTAACAACATTAGAAACGTTAAAAGAAGCAACTGAACCAGCAACAACAACAACAGAAGGAGTTGCATTAATTACAGAAGTAATGGAAGAATTATCAACCACGAACCAAGAGTTCACAACTAATAGTATTGCTGAGGAGGCAAATAAGAATAATAATCAAAGTGGATCTGAAAATGATAATTTAATCATTCCAGGGATTCCTTTTCAAGAAATCTCGGCAGAATTTATGGGTGAAGAGAAAGAGACCACAACTTCTTTTATTTCTACCACTGATATAGATATGAATGAATTATATTCTACTGAAGCAGCAATGGAAACAACAACTTTTCTACCTCAGGAGGTGATTATTAATATTTTTTTATAATTAATTCCGATGGCTACCAGTGGACGTTCTACAGGCTTGTTTTTCTGAACCACCCTAGCGAAATTCAGCTGTGTTTTGGCATTGCTTAACTGCAACGATCTTAGTGGCTGTTGCTTTTTTCTCTTGACAAGCCCCCGGCCCAATATTAAATTTTATATATAAATAATAGGCTATATTCTTGATGTAGGGCCCCATTTTACACCGGTCAACACAATTTTTGGGTTTTCGTTTCTCCTACGCTAAAAATAAAGAGAAAAAAAGTTAAAAAATGAATTTAACTATGAAAATGTCTACCAAAAAATTTATAAAAAAAAAGGGAAATTTCCTCCAATGCCGAATAATCTTAATAATATCTTAAAAAAACTTTTGAAACGTTCTTTTTCTAAGCCCCTCCAGTAAGGTATTTAATTTAAGTGACGTGAATATTTTGCTTGCAAAAAATATTTTATTTTTGTAATTTCAACTATATTTTCAAAATTTTTAAAATTTTCCTTGATAGATGAGGCGGGGAGGGGGAAGGGGAGGGATCAATTTTTCTTCTTTTTTTCTTAATTCCCCATTTTTCCAACAACTGGGAGGCAAAAAACATATATCCATAATAGCCTCAAATTTGCATAGATGGGCCCTGGAACCCTAAAACGCCTAAATACGTAATATAACAAGAATAGCAATTGAGGTAAAAACATGACATTATATACAAAAAAAAAAAAAAAAAAAATTAGAACCCTAATATTCCTATTTTGAATTTAAGAATTTGGTGCAAAAAAATAAAATATTCGATGTCTTACATTTTACTAAAATGTTAAATAATTATATTTTAGATGATGAAAGAAGAGTGTAATGAGAATATTACTAGGCACGCTTCCTGCTGGTTTGTTCAATTCATAAATGGCTCAGAACGGATATGTGCTGGAAGTTTCCTCCGACCTGATATTATTGTCACCTCTGCAAGCTGTAGTATCAGGTAATATTCTTAATATTTATTCTTAATTTTTTTTGTAGATTTTTTAACATATTATCATAATTTAAAATAAAATAAATAAATAGATTAACGACCCGCTTAGAGCCACAAGTTAACCATTTAACATTTTCTAGCTCTTCTGATAAAATTCACGATTATTTTTTCTTTCATTTTTATCAATAACTGTTGAAATTTTTATTTTCAATCTAGAAATCAATTTTATTTTCTCATCTTAATTAATGGATAATTTCTGAATTGGAAGCAAAAATTCATCGAATGAATTGAGAGAGTGTTAAATGAAAAAGTGATCTCGATTTTTATTAGAAGAATTCTGCCACAGGCAAAAAAATAAAGAAAAAGAAATGCAAATCAATTTTGTTATTTTTATTAAAAATCGAAATTGAACAGATTGTTTCAGGTTGGAATTGAAAATTTACAAGTAGTAGTGGGAGATCATATATCATCAGATGTTCAAGTGCGTTCAGTATTAATTCATGAAGATTATCGACCAGCGGATGAAACATTTTTAACTCCTAGCAATGATATAGGTATAAACCATAATATTTTTATCTATGTTATTTAGTCTTGTGCACTAAACATGACAAAAATGCATGTCGCTGATGGACAAAATTAAAGCATATCTGGCGTGAGTGTCTCGAGATTAGGCAATCTTTTATCAGAGTGTATCTAAGGTGAGACGCACACCGATTGAGCAAAACGCTTTACGACAAAACGTTTTGCCACACCGATTGAGCAAAACGATCAATGTTAAAAGCATTGAAAAAACAGTTTTAGCCACGATTCGTCAAAAAGGTTTTTTGAAGAGCCTTTGCTCAATCGGTGTGTGTTCAGCATATTTAATTTCCACCGATATATTAGAATTCAAGTTTTAAAATTGCCCTCGGGCTTGGTATAGTTAGTAGCGCGCCTGCCTTCTATACCAAGGTTCGCGGGTTCGGATCCCAGGCAGTCCGATCATTTTATTTAAGCCATTTGGATACCAAATGTTTGGCCTGAGTTGCCGAAAAGACTGTGTGTATGTGTGTGTGAGTGTGAATGAGAAAAAGTGTGAGAGTTTTCAAATTGTCAAATATTAAAGACATTAATTACTAAAATTTTTAAGGATTGCTACGATTGGAACCAACTCAAACTGAGTCCTGCTCTCTTTGTCTTCCCCAAGAAGATCAACAATTTACGGGAGAGAATTGTTTTGCTGGAAATGTTGAGGCCAGAGGTAATTCATATTTTTATCTGTTTAATTATAAATTTGTTTATTTAAAATTTTTTTGTTTAATTATTTACATTTAGAAACATTCATTTTTTAATTATAGACCACATTTTGTTATTAATTATTTATTAAAAATATAAATACTATATAACGTTTCGACTACTTATTCTGCAGCCGTTTTCAAATACTGTGCACTTGCTCGGACTCAAGTAAACTAACCTCTATGGGACAGTTACGTGTATTTCATATACAATGAAGTCAGCGCTATCTACAGTCAATCCTATGAAGTTAAACCCAAACTTCAGCGGCATCTACACTCATTCCCATGAAGTTTGACACAATCATCAGAGCAAATGTTTACATAAAATAGTTCACTTGAGTCGGAGCAAGTGTACAGTATTTGAAAACGACTGCAAAATAAACTGTCGAAACGTTGTACAGTATTTATATTTTTAATAATAAAAACAAATGTGGTCTATAATTAAAAACTCCCATAATAATAATAATATAAACCACAAAAGCTTTAATAAATATATTTAGAAGTATTAATTAATTAAAATATATGAACTTTTAGATGCACAACAAGCAAGTGATAATTGTTTACCATGTAGACCTGAAAATCTACCAGAAAATGCTACAGAAGAAATGAAAGCTATTTGCGAAAATGAATGTCGATCCTATGTAAGTATATAACATTATTTTACATTATAGGACTATATGCATATCCTATTAAAGTTAAAATGAATGTAGAAAGTGGCTGTTCAGAATTGAATAAAGGGTTGAAGAGGAATGCCGCCAGTTAGGCAGCCTCTGTTAAATTAAACTCCTTTTTCGCAAAATGTTTCGGTTAATTTAATTATGCTATCTTCAGTTGCATTGAAGTTTTTTTTTAGCAAATAGAGTTGTTAATAAGTCTGTTCATAAGATCAGTAATTTTACAATAGCCTATGTATATAAATACATCTGATGCGACTGTTAGGCTGAAAGCACACCAAATGCAAAAACGTTTTCGGACAAAACGTTTTGCTCTTGAACAAATGACAATGCACACCAAGTGAGCAAAATGTTTTGCCATTGGGTATTTGCTTCCAGTAGGCAGTTTGCCAGGGCTCTGATGATGAAATGTGTGCTATTCTTATATTCTGATTCTGTGTTCGATTGTGTCTAATTGCCAAAGCACACCGATTGAGCAAAATGCTCAAAACATTTGTTCAATGATGTTGAATCATGCCCTCCTTGGTCTGCGTTGACCCATAGAAAAGCATTGAAAAAACACTTTTAGACACGATCAAAAAGGTTTTGTCCAAAAACGTTTTTGCTCAATTGGTGTGCGTTTAGCTCTAGCGAATTAAGATAACATAAGTAGCGAAGTGTAAAATTACTGAGCTTATGAACAGACTATTAACAACTCAATTTCTTAAAAAAAAACTCCAATACAAAAGAACATGGCATAATTAAATTAGGCGAATCGTTTTGCGAAAAAGGATTTTAATTTAATAGAGACTCCATAACTGCTTTCCTCTTCAACCCTTTATTAAAGTGAAAATCCATAATGGCCGGCTCTTCACGATCCAGATCCCTTTCTTGTTTCCAAACTCTGAGATTATAACTCTCTGGCCATCCCTTGTTCAACAATCATCTAATAATTAGATTAACTTCATGTCATATTTATAAATAACATTTCCTTAGCGGGAGTTGATCTCATCCGG
Source organism: Euborellia annulipes (assembly GCA_023213315.1). NCBI lineage: Eukaryota > Metazoa > Arthropoda > Insecta > Dermaptera > Anisolabididae > Euborellia > Euborellia annulipes. Next base: position 35,436 of record JAKCPI010016360.1, on the reverse strand, counting down.
AGTTCCTCTCGTCTGCGGTGATTATTTAGCCGGAGTTGGAACTTCAGCAGCAAATGACTTGCGCCTCTACGCTCCCATCAGTCGCCACGTACCTTGGATTAACGAATGTATACATAGTGGATTTTAATGCATTCGAAACACAAATCACAATTTATAATTAGGTTTTCTCTTCTTTTATAAAGAATACATCTCTCTGAGAGCATCTCTTCAGTATTTCTATAGATATCTCAGAGAGTAAAATCAATTTTTCCTCATTTTTAGGAAAACAATATTTATTTATTTAAATAATACATTGCCATAAGTTTAATTTATTTTTTATACATTCTATGTTATGTTCTATTCATGTACAAATAATATTATCTTATAGAAATTGGTATAAATTGAGACTTGAACGTAGATATGGTAATTTGGTTTATCTTTGTATATTATCTCTTGTACATTATTTCAAATATATTTTTATAAAATATTTTTTTTGGGTAGATTTTATATTCTTCATTTATTTTTAACATCCCCTATTATACTGTAAGTAATTTAACCTGCTACTCTTTTGAGAAAAGAGAAAATATTTCCTGGAGGAGTTAGAAATCGTTGTGTATTCTAAGACACGCAGCGACGTCGAGTACGGGGCAGTGGTCGGATGTTTGAGCAGGTCCCAGTATTTTGTGAGGATGCTCAGCACCCCCAATCAACCGGAAGAGGAAAAGAACACAAAGAATTAAAAATTGCTATTTCTTTAACTTATTAATTCTTTGGTCTTGGCACCCCACATCTGGCACCGGAGGAAAGACGGTACTGTACCAGCGAAAAGCAACAGGTAGAAGATGGGGTTCAAAATTTGAAAGAAAACATACTGTAAAGATAAGATCATATTATTCTTTTAAAAATATGATAAAGATTTCAATGATTTTATTAAGACAAATATTGAACAACAATAAAGTTATTTTAAATGAAGGCGTTTTTCCACTTTTATATTATAAATATTATTATTTTCAAATATATTTTATTTCATATGTCATTAATTTTTTCATTAATGATATCGACTCCAATCCTGTGATTTGTAATAAGAGTCATTTTTAGAAAATAAGATTGGAATTTATTTTATCACCCTAATAATTGGTTTTTATTTTGGCCGCAAATTTATTTGTTTGATAGGTGCTGATCTCTAGCGGCAAATCTTGCTAAAGTTCAATTTGATCAGTATTATAAACGTTATAATCATATATGTTCATTGACAATGTATTGTTAAACAATAAAAATTATTAAGAAAAAATATGTAAATTTAAAAATCACACATAGTTGTTTTAAGGGTAAAATATAATAAAAACATTATTTATTTAATTCTAATTTTTTTTTACGTTGACTACACTGACAATTCCAAATAAGAACAATTTCTAATTTCACACAAAGTCAACAAAAAGTTTTCAACATGAAAGCAAATTATTTGACAACAGCTGTAATTTTTTAATATATATGTATATATCGATATATACATATAAATGCTTATAGTTAATGTATAAATTATAATTAAATTTTAATCCACAAATGTTGAAATTAAACCAAATGAACCTATAACACTTTAAAATAAGTAAACATGTCTGATTCATCATTGAATAATTTTAGTTCAAATAGTGAAAATAATGACGATGAAGAGAAAATAGTTTCAAATTTAAACATTCCACAGGATAATGAAAATTGTATAATCTTAACAAATCATAATATGGATCATAATTTGCCAGATGAAAGTGATGACTGTGATACTTCGACTTCCCAAAATGACATTCTTGACACCAATTCGCAAGACACGGCAGATATATCCAACGGAGATGAAAAAGACGATCAGGAGGAGATTGAAACGAGTTCATTATCTCATTTAAAATTGAATGACCAGGATATTGTCTTGACTAATGAGTTAACAAATGGAATTGTCAAATCTTTTATTACACATCCTGCTTATAAAACACTTATGCAGGAATATACAAAAGCAACTGAGAGGATATTTTTTCTTGAAACCCAAGTAAACAGGTAATGTAGAAAATAGGGTCAAGTCCTTTTTCTTATTATTTATAATTTTTCCAAATCTATAATCATTCTGCTTAGTAATAAGTAGAGACAGGATTTTAAGCAAAATGCTTATTGCGCGGGTTCGGACCCCAGGCAGTCCGATGATTTTATTTAAGCCATTTGGATACTAAATGATAAAATTAAAGAAAATTACCTCCTTTATCCCCTTCCCCTTTGTATTCGCCATTGGTAGTAGAAGTTGCTTATGAGATGCTTTTTTTTCAAATTAATGCTTATTGAACAACTTTTTATTCAAGATTTTTATGCTTTTTTAACAGTGGCGTCATTTGGGGAGAGGCTTTTGCCCCCCCCCCCCCCTCCCAAGGGCTCTGATTTTTATAAAATTCTATATTAATATAAACTGTACAAAATTAAACAAATATTAGATATATTTTGGCCAAATTTGAGTACCTATTTGTAAGTAAATTTTAAGGAAAAAAAATGTTTGCCCCTCCATGCTTTTTTGTCCGGTCTTTGGTAATAAGGAATTAAAAGGTATTTTACTTGATTAAATCTCGAATATTCAAAAGATTTGCACACAAAGGGGTGGATGTTATCTTAAAATTTATTTTCTATCGTTGAGTTGATTACAAGTTAACGGGTATACAAGAGTGGAGTGAAATTACTCTTATCTGTTCCATAATTGGAATTTTCACAGGACATTTAAAAAAGTCGGCCCATCTGCAGAGAAGATGTTCATTGTAAAAATAAAACGCCGAACCGAATCGAAACGACACCAATAAAATACAATATTTATTACCATTGTTCCATTTTACTAATTCCATCTCTGGAGGAAATTGTAAAATGTAAATTTTATCTCCACAAGGACATCCTAATTAGCAAAGATTAGACTAATGAAAATGAATCCTTTAGATGATAACTTAACAAATTCTGCGTTTAGATATTTTTAACTTAATACTCATGGGCGTAACTAGGGAGGTGCCCCCCCCCCCCAGAAAGCTCCCTGCTCCAAGAAAAATTGAGAAAATATGGGGTTTTCCAGGCCCCCCCCCCGCCAAATTCTCTAGTTACGCCCATGTTAATAGTTCGTAAAATATAAACTAAAATAAATTTTATGAAAAAATATCTAAATATATATACAATTCTATAATTTCCGTATCTCGCCCCACCCTGGCTATGCAGCAAATGCAAAATCACTACTACACCACGACAAGTGAATGAAATATTAAAAATATAAGTTTAATTAGAAATTTCAGCTAAAAATTGAACAACTTTAAAGACATTGTTGTTTTTCCCAAATTAATTTCATTCGATTTCGATTTTTCAATTAATTTGTATACTTGTCTTTCATTCCAGGTTAGAATCCGAAAATCAAAGGCTAGAAGCGGATCGTTCTCACCAAATATATCAACTTCAAATTGAAACCTTAGAAAAATCTATGAGCCAATTGCAACAAGAACTAGAGAAATTAAAAGAATACAATCAAATTCAAACGGAAATATCGGCAAATAATTATTCTACGATGAAAACGACATTGGAAGCGAAAATGGAAAAAGTAAAATATTTTCTTATCTCCTAGAAAAGTTCTCACTGTACCAATCAAAGCGAAATATGGGAGAAATAATTCTTTTTATTATACAGATAGTAATAGTTGGTGTTTTTCAATCAAGGTCCTATGGACTATAAAGCACCTGTCAAACCGGTCTATTCTCTAAAAACAGACGTTAAAATTTAAAACTTAAACTGGGTGTTAAAAAGTAAAGTAATAAACCATCGTTAAAAAAATGATCAAGGTCCTCGATAGTCTCTCGCGCATGCGCATTAATTACTTGATTTGTTATTTTCAAGTTATTTTCAATCTAGTAGACCTACCTATTTGACACACGAGCGTTAAAAAATGTTATTCTCTAACCCAAATTTTAACAGTTACAAATCAACATTTTTGTTTAGAGAATAGACCTGAATATAACTTTAATGATAAAGAAATTTACAAGATGCGCTTATTATGTTAGGTAATATCGCCCAAACATACACAATTTCATCTTGCAAATTCCTTTGCCTTAAATAATTATTTTTACTTTCTCTTACCTCTATATATTACTTTCTCTTACCTCTATATATATTTTAATATATATAGAGAGAAAGTATTGGATTCATGTCAAAAATTCGATGTCGATTGATTGATCTTCACGTTTTAAGGTCCCCTGAATCTAAAAAAGTGGTTTTCGCAATACCTGTATGTGAACAAAATATCTCAAGAACGAAAAGAGCTAGGAGGTTGAAATTTTATATTTAAGTTAAGCACCCCCTCGGGACTTGACCCAGAGGTTTTGAACAAAATCGGCCAAAGAGTACTAGTACTTTACTAATGTACTTTTTCAGTTTTTTTTGATTTTCTCAAAATTTACTCCAACGATTTAGATTAAATTTCAAAAATCAAATATTTTTTAGATTCTCTTTAAAATTTATACTCTCATTTTGTCAGTAAAATCTTCTGAAGATTGTACTCCATAGGAAAGTTAGGAGAATTGGTTGCTATGGTAACAAAATATAAATATTTTCCCATATAAATTTTACATCTTGAAATTCGAATGTACCATACTGTTGGAAACTAAATATATGTCGACACGAAAAATCTGGTGTGACAAGCACAGAACACAACTTTCGATTTCCGAAGGTAAGAGACAGTGGACTGCTGTGCGCCAGTCACACCAGATTTTTACTATGAATTTTAATTTTAAATTTACTTTTAACTCTCTTTATAATCATCACTTGTTATAAAAGTGGAAATTCAATAGGCTTATCACTTGCCCAAACAATTTCTGAGAGATTTCACAGGATCATATAGGCCTAAATGACTTTAAATATTGACTGGAATTAAATAAAAATATATTTATTTGAAAATTAAATAATATTATCTTGACCTCATTAAATATTTTTGAAATTATAAAATAAAGATAAGACTAGATGATCTATTTAGCAATGAACATTTATTCCTATCGTTGCTTTTTTTAATATATTAAATAGTTAATTTTATTACAAAATTAGAAAAATAAAACTTGAATAATAGATAATGTTGAAATCAACCTATTTCCAATGATACGACGTCATCTTTGGAATGGGAAAAATCCTCTTTTACTTTTTTATATATTTTATTTAATATTCATGTCATATTCAAGTCTATTAAACAATATTTTCTTTTAAGTATAATTATTAAAAATAAGGTAATTATTTATAATTATTTTATTTGATAAGCTCTAATTCATGCTCTAGAATTGTACTTTTTAGAAATTTTGACCTAAATACCGTGTATATGGACCTTCAAATTTTTTTTTTTACTTTCTCTTACCTATATATATATAGTGAGAAAGTATTGGTTTCATGTCAAAAATTCTATGTTCGAGATTTTGCTGGATATTCCAGGGTACACGTTCTGAGATTCCCTGAATCCAAAAAAAAATTCCCAACATGGTCTGTTTGTGTGTGTCTGTATGTCTGTGAACAAAATATCTCAAGAACGAAATGAGCTACGAGGTTGAAATTTTATATCTAAGTTTGATATCCCCCCTGGCACGTGACACGAAACTTTTGAACAAAATCGTCCAAAGAGTACTAGTACTTTACTGATGCACTTTTTCAGTTTTTTTCAATTTTCTCAAAATTCGCTTAAACAATTTTGATTAAAATTCATATATCAATTATTTTTTAGATGCTCTTTAAAATATATATTCTCATTTTGCTCTTGAAATCTTTTGAAGCACACTTTACTCTTGTACTTCTTAGGAATGATAGGAGAAATGGTTGCCTTGGTGACAAAATATATATATACTCTTTTGATACACAGGCAACAATGTATGCACATATATTCTCCTATTGCCAACAAATAAAATAGTTCTTTTCTTTTGTTTAGATGACAAAACAATTAGAAGCTGCAAACAAAGATAAAGAATCAATGGTAATGAAATATGTCGTCAGTGAAAAAGAAGTAATTGATCAAAAGAAAATTAAAGAATCTTTAGAATATAAATTAAAAGAAATTATTAAAGAAAGAGAATTTATGCAAGTTAAGATCAAAACGTTATCAAATGAAAAAAATAAATTAACTGACACTATAGATATAAAGGTAAGTTCAAAAAAAATAAATAAAAGAAACCCTTCTTAAATTTTTTATTTATTTTTTTAGACAAATGAATTAAATTTAATTAAAAAAGAAAACGATAGATTAAAGGAGGAAGTAAATACGAAAGATATTAAAATTAAATGGAGTCAGAATAAATTAAAAAGTGAAATGGATATGCATAAAGTATGTTTGTATTTATTTTTATATTTTTTTTTTATTTTCTCTTAAAAAAATTTTTTTTTTTATAGGATACTCAACAGAAATTAGATAAATTAAATCAAAAATTGAATGAAAATCGTGAAGAGTGTGAACAAATTCGAGCTGATTGCCAAGCAATGATCAAAGCGTATCATGTATCAGAAGAAAATCGAGCGCACGTTTTAGGTAGAGCATTATTCATCTATTCATCCAACTTTTCACTAAACAATATGCGGTTTCGCAATTGAGTGGCTATTGAGTAAAATCAAAAATCGACCGTCAAAAATCGATTTTTTGGATTTTTTTCAAAACACTGAATCGATTCGAGTTTGAATCGAAAATCGATTTTCGATTAAAATCGAAATCGTATCGACCAACCTTAAAGGTGTAGAGGAAAAATTTGACTTGCTAGAATAAAACGAACACCAATTTTGAAATCAGCACGCCTGTTTAACCGTAAAACAGTTCAAAATCAAACTCAACCGAAATTATTTTTAAAATGTTCCTCAGTGTAATACAGTGGTTTCCAAACTTTATGTTATCGCGCCTCCCTAAAAAATATTTAATCGTATAACGCCTCCCCTCCCCCCCCACTTTATAAAATAATACAAATACAAAAGTTTTTATTGAAAAAAAATGTATTAATACAAACTATTATATTATTTATTATTTTATCTATAAGACTAGCAATACTTAAGAAAATTCCTCACTCTGGCTAATAGTCGCGCCTCCCCTAAGACTAGTCCGCGCCTCCCTAGGGAGGCGCGCCCTACAGTTTGGAAAACGCTGGTGTAATAGAAGAAAATTAACCATGATTGTTTTTTTATTTCCCTCAAATTTTTGAGCGTACAAGTATTACAATTTTTGAAGATTTTTGACCCCCCCCCCTCCCCCATGCAACATTTTTCTGCCCCCCCCCCCCCCCTCTAGACGTAAAGTAACGCTCAAGTGGCTATTTTTATCTAAAAGTCACAATTATGTTGCGAAAAGTTTCGGAAAGTCGCTAAAATACCAGTTACGTAACGCGTTGTTCAACCCCCCTCTCCCCCTTGTAACGCATGGTAACGTTTTACGAAACCCCCCCTCCCCCCTAATTGCTTTACGTAATACTTGTACGCTCCCTGATCTTTTTTTTGAAATATTATTTCAATCCATCTCTTAGAGGGATTTTTGTCCTCTACAGAGTGGCCTAATCTTTTTATCTTATACAAATAAACTACATCAAGAATTATTATTTAATAACAATTAGTTAATCTTTAACTCTCAAATATTTCTCTATTATTAAGCTTAATATAGGAGACTTGTGTGAAACAAAAGCTAGCCCTCTGAAAACTCGACTCGTTGTTGCTATAGTGAGTCCTCTTTGAGAGGAAATAATAGCAACTACTGATTGCCAGCTAACTGCTTATTTTGATATCTATGCAAACAATTTCTTAAATAATATCAATCTTCAATATTATACGCATTTTTTTTTTCAGATGAACAACTAAAAGAACAAACAGCAAAATTAATATTGGAACAACATGAAAAAGAAGATAAAACTGAATTATGCCGCAACCTTCAACAAGAAATGGAAACATTAAAAAAGAAACATCAATATATCATTGAAGAAAATAATACTCTTTCTGTTAAAGTAATTAATTATTTATTTGTTAACGTAACTAATGATTTATTTATTTTTTTCTAAAAAATTGAAAACTATTTTCAGGTACAATCTTTAGAACGGGAACGTTTTGATTTAGAAAAGAATGGCGGAGAACTTAAAAGAAGTCTTGATCAATTGCAACAACAGGTTGGCGATCTGCAATCGCAATGCGCAGAACTCGAATCATCGCGCAGACAATTGCAATTGTAAGCAAATATGATTTCAATTAATTCACTTCCTTTTTCCTCTTTTATTTGAATTCGAAGAAAAAAACTATAGATTTGTTCCGTAAGGCAGAATCCCAATTTTTTGTCTATAACTTCTCAATGTGAAAGAAAAGAATATATTTATTAAAGCATTTGTGGTTTGTATTATTATTATTTTGGGAGTTTTTAATTATAGACCACTTAGTATTAATTATTTATTAAATAAATAAATACTGTACAACGTTTCGACTGCTTATTCTGCAGCCTTTATCAAGTACTGTACACCTGCTCCGACTCAAGTGAACTAACTAACCCCAAAGGGACCGTTACATGCATTTTATATACAATCGCCATCTACAGTCATTCCCGTGAAGTTAGACGCAATCATCAAAGCTGAAGTCTTCCTGGGAATGAGTGTAGATGCCGCTGACGTAGTGGAATGAGTGTAGATGGCGCTGACGTAGTGGAATGAGTGTAGATGGCGCTGACGTAGTTGTAAATAAACGTAACGGTCCCCTAGAGGTTAGTTCACTTGAGTCGGTTCATGTGTACTGTACTTGAAAACGCACCTCTGCAGAACAAGCAGTCGAAACGTTGTACAGGATTTATATTTTTAATAAATAATTATTAACAAAGATAAACATTTAAAGAAACATTATTTTAGCCTACTTATTTTTTAATAAAAAAATATTTATACATTTATTGGGTGGTAAAAACGCGGGCCGTTGCCTTTGCTTCGATTTCTAGCTAGAAATATGTCATAGAACATAGAGCTTATTACGATTTCATAATCTGCATGCTGTATTTCAAAATCTCTAGTTCATAGACAAATATTGGGTTGCAGGCTCTTCATTAATCACTCTTATTTATGATTCTAATTATAATGTTTAAACGGATTTGTTTAAGATTGCAAAGCCAATTAGAGTCTCGGCAAGCTGACCTGGAACGTTTACGTCAAAGTAACTCTGAATTCGAACGCGAAGTGGCTGCGTGTCGAGCGAGAGAAGCTGAACTTCTCGATTTTACACAGAAACTCACTGAAAAGAACGTTCGACTTCAATCGGAATTTTCGGCTAATGAATCTAAAGTAATTCATTTTTTTTATTTAATAAACAAGATAACACAGCACTTGTTTATTATTATCTTTCATGTTTTAGCTTCAAGATCTTGAAGCCCAACGGCGTCGATTACAAGAACTCGAAAATAATCTAGAATTAAAAAATAATCAACTGGAGCAAGAAAAGAAACAAAGAACTGAGGAAACCCTTTTAATGGCGAGGCAGGTAGCAGAACGACAGCATCGAGCTGACCAGTTGAGTCAGCAACTCCAGGACCGGGACGCCGATATCCAAGTGTTGAAGAGAAAACATACGGCAGCAATTAAAGAGTTACAACGGGAATTGGCACTTGTTAGGAAACAACTTGAAGCATCGGCAGCCAATGCGCCAACGTTTGTCGTTCAAAATAGCAGTCGGGCGAGTTCGAGTACTTCTTTAGACTATGACTCAGAAAGGCAGCAGACGCCACCTCCAACTTCCATTACAAATGCTCAGGTGACATTTTAGACGTAATAATAAAATATAAACACATTTTGATATTTGCCCTGGTTGCTTCATTTGTATTCAACTAGCAAACTTATCAGGCGGATATCAAATCATTGATATAGTTAACAAGAATGATTTAAGCTTCGAGTTTAAAAAATATGAGTTTTTTCACATATAATTAGCTTAAAAAAAGTTTTGTGAAGTTAGCAATTTAATAAAAACATCATTCATAAAAATTATAATTTTAATAATTATTAAAAATTAAAATAATTTAAAGCTAATTAATTTTTTAACAAAAATTTAAAAATTTTCCCAAAAATAAATAAACAAGGCTTCTATTGCTAATTTCACCCCTTAGTTAAGCCTTATACCGAACCTTGGGTCTTAGCTAACTATGATCTGGGGTCTAATTTAATCATATGATTAGCTTACCAAGTCATAGTCAACTAGCTTATCCTAGAGATAGCTAGTTAATTAGAAGTGAAGCAACCGGCTCTTAGAGTAGTTTTTTAGCTTAAGATCTAAGATGTGATGGTGCAAACGGACATAAAAGTCATCATCTAATTTTATTTTAATTTTCTAATATGAATATTTAATTTTTGTTATTATTTATTTTTTAGGGAGAAATTTTAGATCAACAAACCCTAATTGAAAGGATAGTTAAACTACAAAAGGCAAACGCTCGAAAATCAGAAAAGTTAGAATTTCTTGAAGAGCATACAAAACAACTGGTCACTGAATTGCAGCGAAAAACACGAATTGTTCAAAATCTCGCCCTCCGGGAAACTCCGGGCGCCCTTGCCAGCAATGCGATGGACGCCAACAAGGTGATCTTTCATTCGATACAGTATATCGTTACATTTCTTTGCTTATGCAGATGCCTCTTTATCTCTTTAACCAACGTTTATCTTCAGCTCTTTTCTTGAGATTGTTTTAAAAAGACGGCTACAAATGGGAAGCCTTTGCTTGATGAATAAAACCCACTTCAGACGTTTCAAATGAAGTTTATTTGCTCAAAATTGTTTTGTCAAATGCCCAAAGATTTTTATATTTACGAAATAATTAGAAAATTAGGAAATATTCGGTCTCAGTTACGTGTTTCGGCCAGTTTCGACCAAAAATCCTGGTTTCGGCCGTGCTTTCGGTTTCGGTCGTCCAAAAACTAGCCGAAACCTGAGTCTGAAAAGATGGGATGAGACTCGCATGCAAAAAAATAAGGTCAAATGATTTGCACTTGAGGGAGGAAAAAAAAAATTTCCGCCCGGTGGAAAAGGGGCGGAAAAAATTTAGTCTCTCTAACAAAAAGGTAAAATGATAAGGGTCCGATCCCATCTTTTCAGACTCAGGTTTCGACTACTTTTTGGCCGAAACAAGGATTTTTGGCCGAAACTGGCCGAAACCGAATATTCGGTCGGTTTCTAAAAATGATTTCCACGGGAGAAAAAAAATTTTTCTGCAGGGGGAAAACAAAATTTTTGCTGGGGCCTCCCGCAACCTTTTTTTCGGACTTCATTATTAAAGGGAATAATTTACATGTAAAAACTCATTTAAACCGGGTATCCACTACGCACTCCAGGAGGACGAACATTGCCGCGCGAAATGGATTCCATTTTGGCCAATGTTTTTGTTGGAGCGCCAAATATATAATTTTATAAGCGGCCCGTGGAGTTGGGATGCATTTCCAAAATGACCTGCAAAATCATTGGGGTTGGCCATCTCTGAAGAGCATAAGGCTGATAATTTGAACTTAAGAAAACATCAATATTCGAAGCAAAATTGTAATTTCTCTACCTCTTTGCCTCCGCTTAGTAACAGTTGGCGTCGTACGCTAATTTGGTTTTGTTTTTAGCAGCATTGAATACTTTTTGGCTTTTTCTCTTCCATTGCCTTAGGGTTTTCATTCACCAGATCCTTTTTCTTCCTGGCTCTCTAATTTTAATTTAATAAAACCGAAAAAATTTATCATTAATAAAATTTGAATTATCACTATTATATAAAATAGATGTTTGTCTGCCTAAATTAAATCTTTCAAATAAAAATTTAAACCTCAGGCTCTACTTGGCCTGCCGACCCACAATATTATTAGAAAAAAAATAGATTTATATCTTTATTTAGAACTCCAGCACACGGTCAAGTAAGTGGAAATGGGCAAAACGAGGTTAAATATTTTGAAAATTAAATTAATGTAAGAAGAGAGAAGAGGTGACGTCACGGTATAAGGGAGGTGGATAATAGAGGGATTGTTGAGACTTTTTGTTTTGGAGTTGGTTTGTTAATTTTATGTAACGAAGGTGTAATTTGTTGTGTTGCGAGTAATAAAGATTATTTTTTGTAATTTGTGAAGTTTTTTTGAGGAAGTTAACCGAAATAGTTAACATTAAGGATGTTGAGAATCCAAAATTGATATAATTATTTTTTATTCTCTTTTGAATTTCAAGCTGACACATTTAAGGAATTCGCGTAAAATAAGGGTAGGTAGGATTCATACAAGTATATACTAAAATTTTATTTTAAAAATTAAAAAAAAAATATTTTTAGAGGAAAATAAAATTTTTTTTCACATTAATTTTTATAAACCCTTTTCTTTTTATCTTATCCTTATAATAGTTCATTTAATTATTTTGCCCACATTTCTGACACTTTTTTATTATTTTCTTTATTCTTCACCTGTTAAATAAGCATTAATCACTAAATCACATTGTTTTATTCTTCAAAATAATCACCTAGCCCAGCTGTGTATGATTTTGCAACGCGATTGTTGTTTTTAAACTCTAATTCGAAGGGAGTTTTTAAAGTTAAAGTAAGCCTATCTTTATATTTTTTCTAAATGGAACATTATTTTCCAAATATTATCATTACTTGTCCACCGCTAACGAGGCACTTATCTTAACAGTTTTATCTAGCCATCGACAAAGCCAGTGATAAAAGCCAAGTCTGCATCAGAACATAATCTCTCTTGAAATGTTTTCCTCAAATGAAAATTAAAAACTTCGAGCGTCAATGATCGAGGATGATTTAATACAAACTGTGCAATAAGCGCTGATTGAAAAAATCCCATCTTTTTCAAACAAAGCTCTCTCTACCTAATTAATATTTAATAGTAATACTTTTGATAAACGATACAACAATCGCATTGCCATTTCATCTTTTCTCTTTTGTTCTGTTTTTGTTATATATAATCTTAATGCTTGATCTTTGATATGATTAAACTGCTCTTTTTTCTTTCCTTATTATTTTTCATTGAGCGACTCAGCTTGATTTGAATTGAATCTCACAAGCCAGGCCCTTTTAGCTTTTTTTCACTTAACACCTTGATACCTCTTTAAAACTGATCTTTGGCTGTATCAGGCTGAACTCGCCAAACACGGAGGCATTATGGCTGCCATCTATGGAGGAAAAAGCCAAGACGGGACGATGACACTTGAATTGAGTCTTGAAATCAACAAAAAACTTCAGGCGGTGCTAGAAGATACGCTCTTGAAAAATATCACACTCAAGGTATTATTTAAAATTTTTAATTTTTAATTAATTATCAATTGTGCAAATCCATATTTGAATATTTTTAATGTTTATATAAAATAAATCCTGATTTTCTTTCTCACTTTTTATCTCACGTTTTTCAACTTTAGGCAAATTTACTCAAACTGCTCCACCAGGCTTAAAATTTATTTCATTACATTTATAGATATTTTCTATTTACTTATGAAAAGGATAAAATTTGTGAACTCTGGATAATTTTATCATTTTTTTTTTAAACATTCACACTTTTTTCTCATTCACACTCACATTCACACACACACAATCACACAGTCTTTGCGGCAACTTAGGCCAATTAAGACTTTTAACGATACTCGTATGCTTAATATATCTATTGGGGGTCCAGGCATTTCTATTTAAGCCATTTGGTATCCAAATGCATAATTTCATCATCAATATACCGTATATAGGCTTAATAAGTGACCTGATAATGCCGGCTGTTACACTAGCCTGCCATCTTTTGCAAGAATACTGAACTATATGGCCATTAATTTTTAAATAATACGAAATTTAATTTTGACTTTGCCCCCACTTTATTTAATTATATTGGTTGGATATTAATGATTTTTACATTTTTAGATGAAAAATAAATTAAAATTTTCATAATAGAACGTTTTTTGCATTTTCTATAAATATATAAATAAAAAAAATATTTTTCATTACTCGCATTTAAAAAAAGCATTCTATTATGTAAAATGCTCACGAATTCAGTTTAAAAAAAACCTCATAAAAAATACTTTAAAATGCCTCAGTAGTTTCGGGCCAAAGATTGAATGTGTCCTTTTACGGCCCCTTAAGTAACATAATAAATCTTTTTCTAAGTAATTTTACTAATCTTAAACAATTTATTTATTGTAGGAGAACATCGATACTCTCGGTGAGGAAATTGCAAGACTTATGAAAAACAAGTCTTAATTAGAAGAAAACGTAACGTAACGGAACTAATCACCATTTAAGACTGATAGAATATCTCTCTCCTCGTCACTTCTACGTTCTTCGAAATATTTTATAAATCTCATTCAAATGTAATATATTTATTTTTACTCTTTTTTTTTTTTTATTTTATTTAAAAAAAAAATGCATCTAATATCAGTATTGGCAGCAAATAGATTCTGAGCGACCAAAAACATAAAAGTGCCATTTATTGATTATATAATGAAAATAGATTTTATTTGTATATAGAAAAATAATTTTAAAATTATGCATATACTAACAAAACCGGAATTTATTGCTAACTTCTATTGCCTAGTTAAGGATTCGAGCAGGACCAAGTATTTGTTTAGAGAAATATATCTTCCAGTCACTATTTTGTTTGATGTGTATATAAAATACTATTTCATTATAAAAGTTAACTGTTTATTTGTAAATATGATTACAATTCGGAAGGAATTATTATTGCGACTGCATTGGAGAGATTAAAATGTAAAAATAAGCCTATCATATCTAAAAAAAACTTACCCTTTGTTTCTTCTTAAAAAAAGGCTTATTCTATTCTACCTTAATGATACTGTAATTATTAAGCATTTTATATGAAATATTCTATACATTTCTAATTAAATTTAACACAGATTCATATCATTTTAATATTTACAATTTAAATAAAACAAAGACAAAAATATCGGAAATATTTTTATTAAGGCCAAATTTCTAGAATTTTAAACTAATCTTTCCATTTCTATTTTATTGGAAATTCTTTTAAAAACAAAATTTTAATTAATCTCCAACAAAATATATCGAGATTATGTTGATTTATTACTCAAATTGAAAATCGACATATTTTTGTCTTTGTTTTATTTAAATTGTAATTATTTAAATATTATAATCAGAGAGCGGATTTTCGTGCAATAAAAATCTACGTCCCATGCATTAAAAATTATCCTTTCGTGCAGTAAAAACTTCATTTTGTGCAAAATAAAAAAATTGATTATTTTATTAATAAAATGACTTAAAAAATTTTAACAATGTAAGAATATATCTAATTAAATCGATTCTGAGATGAGGGATTTGATTTAGTGTAATTTATAATAATTACACTTCCATATATAAATCAGGACAGTGGTTATCCATTTGAGATGGAATGTGAACCCTCGACCCCTAGCACTAGGGATAGAAGGGGGTGGAGGTAAATCGGTTGTTTTCCACATTAAAATAATTTATTTTCTAATGGCTTCTCATACTAAAATTTTATAATTTAAAATACGCTCCACAGTGGATATTTAAAAAAAATTTCAATTAATTTTTACTTTCTCTTATCTTAATTTGCATATTAGGGTAGTCCTTATCCATAGATGGAACATATTTTCCATCGCCTTTGGACTTTGAGAATTTTCAAGATATACCTAAAACTTTAAGCATTCCCTTTGTTTTCGTATTTCATATTGCTATCTATTAGCAAAAAAATTATGCAATAACATATAATAGGATTTGTATTTATGTTAAATTTACTTAGAAATGTATAAGATATTTCATATTAAATGTTTCTTAAATTAGAATATCATAAAGGTAGATTAGAAGAACCAAGGTCTTCTTAAAAAGAAAAAAAAAATATTACGTTTTTTAGGCCTGCAGTGTATAAAAAAAATCTTCTAAAAAAGCCCGATTTTCAATTTGTATTTTATTAGATAATAATTTTATGCCTAAAGCATTGTTTACATGCAATAGATCTCCTGGCTCTAACTAGAAAACAGCCCTCGAGCCCTTCCTTGACATGCTTGTTTTCTGGCGCCAGTATCCACTAAAGAATTCCCTGATTTTAAACGAAAACACAGTTCGATGGAACGTTTGAGTTGTTATGTCAAAATTAATTGCAAAATGTGCTTTAAAGGAAATGCTTTTAGAAACTCGATTCATTTTTCTAACTCTTCTAACTTCTTCTCTTAATCTCTAAAATGAAAATTTCTCCTTTATCGTCAGCTCATTTTTTTTTAAGGCAGCAGAAATCTAAATTTATTTTTAAATTTTGATAAAAAGCTTTGCAAAATGGAAAAAATTTTATTTATTGATTTAGATCCTTTCTAAAAGATATATATTATTGTAAAAAATGTATTATTATTAATATTTATTAAATGATTCATTATTATTTATTAAAGATTTTAAAAACTGTTAATTTTCTATTTTTTTTTTGGTCTTCGCATGGCCGGATTCTGTTAGTCCTGTTCTGTTAGACCCCTAAGCAACTAAAACTTTAATTTTAGATTTAAAAGCTATTTTTTAAAACAAAAACTTTATTTAAGAAATCTTTTTCGAGCATAAATTCGATCCTTTCATTCATTCAGTCAACACGTGGTAGCAAATGAAAGTCAGAACTGGAATTTCTTCTCACCTTCCTCTGCCAGTCTTTCCTTAGGACTTGATTTACGTTATTTCATTGCTTTATTTAAGTTGAATGAATTTTTTTTATACTAATAAAAAAAAAAAGACTTTAGAATGAATTATTTTCAAGTTTTTCCTCATTATAGACTAATAACAACTTTTTATCATATCAAATGCTCTTCATTTGCATTATTTATTATCGGCTAGGTACACGTTCCGATTTTAACAAATGATAAAATAGAAAAAAAAAATGTTTGATAATGGTCTACCACAGTGGTTGCCAACCTTTTGTCACCCCCTTTTTGGCGGTTGACTCAGTGACGTCATTTCTGTTTTTTCTTGAGGCAAAAAAAATACCTCTATATTTTTATCTATACCATCTTCTATACTAACCTTGAGGGGTGCAAATGCCCCCTCTGCCTCCCCCCCCTCCTCAAATGACGTCCCTGGGTTGACTAACACCTATCGCCCGCTTTTCATTTCCATTGTATGGCTAATTGTAACTTAAAGCAAAGGGTAAATAATAATTTTTAACAAAAAAGAACTTTATTTCAAAGCTAAAAATAAATCCCCAAAATTACGATTTCTCCCATAGGAAATTATTTATGTATTCTTTGCATTTGTGTATTCTATGAACTTAAACAGATCCTCAAGCAGGCACTGGATTGGAATATACATTTTTTTTCCTAATTAAGAAAAGGCGGGCCTGGCAAGAAGAAAGAACAACAGCCACCAAGCCTACGGGCTTGGTCTGGTTAGTAGCGTGCCTACCTTCATATACCAAACGTCGCGGGTTCGGACCCCAGGCAGTCCGATGATTTTATTTAAGCCATTTGGATACCAGATGGCTTAAATAAGAATGCCTGGACCCCCAAATAGATATTTTCATATATAACGGTTATCGTCAAAGTCTTAGGGCGGCCATTCACGATCGCACGATTCACGTTTTCTGTTTGCCTTGAGAGAGTAACGGTCGGGACGTTTTGCTTTTATTTATTTTCTACGCCATTAGCTTATGAAGTTAATTTAGATAGCTATGCTAACGAAGTAGTGAGCCTATAAATTGTTTAATTTGCCATGAGAAACCGGAGCAAAGACACCAAAGGAAATCCCGTACAAAACGTTCTTCTTAACTATTATTGATATGTTTTTGTTTTTTATAATTAATTTTATTATTCTTTGTATAATTTAGAGTACTTTTTTTGGAATCATTTAATAATTTTAAAATAAACGTTTTAAAAAATAATCTCCTTCTATAATGTAATTTCCAGTATAAATTGGATTGTCTTTATCTCAAAAAGAAAAGTCAATTCAACAAAAATATTATTTTCATATTCCGCGGATCCAGAGGAGTTTTTCGGGGGGGGGGGGGGGATCTGGTGTGACTGGTCGCACAGCACACATTTTTTTCTTAATTTAAAGGTGCATTCTGTAGTTCTTTACCAGAATATATATACAAATCAAATTCTTAAGTATTAAAATTTTATTTTAAAAACACAATTTTTTTCTTAAAAAAAAATATTTTTTTCAAATCTCAGGGGGGGTTAATTACCCCCTTTACCCCCCTCCCCTTGTATCCGCCCTTGCGCGGACCAAAATTACCTAAAATTGTTTAATAAATCCCATGCCGCTGAATCACTGTTGGCCTGTGTTATGTTTACTTTTCATATAAATTATGTGGCGAGACTATGGGCATGTGGGCGGAAGGAAGGGGGGTGGGGGGCGGAGGGTAATTAGCATATAGGAAAAAGAGCGTTGAAGTATTAAAAAAAAAAAAAAAAACTTGTTTATCTTAAGAGGGAACTCCACTTTTGCAACTATTCATATATTGAAATGGAAAAAACTATTAAAAAACACTTTTAAGCCTATCAGAGTTTATGCCTAATCATTTTTTTTTTTTTTTTTTACATTCTCACCAATAAATCACATTTTAAATATCAAACACCCATTAATCAAAAGACATGTTTAAAAATTTAATAAATGAGGTCATTATCAATTTTCCCATTAAATTTATAGCCTACATATATTTTTATAAATTAAGTAGGTACTTTTCTGGTTCTAGTAATTAATTAATTAAATTAATTATATATATATATATATATATTCAGGGATCCCCGAATTTTTCAAATGTTTATAAATTTATGTCCAATTTCTATATTTTCGTTTAATAAAATACGTCACATAAACAAAAGGAGTAAAAAAATCAGGTGTGATGGTCGCACAGCACACAACTTTCTCTTACCTTCGGTAATCGACAGTTGTGTACTGTGCTTGTCACGCCAGATTTTTCGTGTCGACATATATTTAGTTCCCGACAGTACGATACATTCGAAATTCAGGATGTAAAATTTATAAGTATGGGAAAATATTTATATTTTGTTACCCTGGCAACCATTTCTATCTATCCTATGAAGTACAAGAGTAAAGTGGTCTTCAAAGAATTTTGAGAATATATATTTTAAAGAGCATCTAAAAAATAATTGATTTATGAATTTTAATCAAAATCGTTGGAGCAAATTTTGAGAAAATTGAGAAAAACAGAGTACTTCAGTAAAGTATACTTTACTGACGAACTAGTACTTTTTGGGTTCAAAAGCTTATTTTCACCCAGGGCCAGAACTACGAGATTTTTTTAGGGGGGGGGGGGCAAAATTTAATTTGCCGCCCCTCCTTAAAATTTTCTATACAAAATTCATATCATTTTACCTTTTTTTTAGTAAATCTTTCTTTAATTGCCGCCCCCTGATATCTGCATCCCGGGGCACACTCACCCACTGCCCCCCTAGATCCGGCCCTGCTTTCACCACTTGGGGGGGGGGGGTGCCTAAGTTCAGGGGCGCCGGATCGAATTTGAATCAGGGGGGGGGGGCAAAAAAATTTTTTTTAGAAAATTAAAATAATTTAATATGTTCAAATAGTATAAAACAAAAACAAATCTACTATAAAGCTTTAAAAATTTTAAATAAAATCACAATTTTAATAAAATTAAAATTTTAAAAAATTTGCTAGTGATTTTATCAAAAATTTTTGGAAAAAATTTGAAAAAAAAAATGAATTTCTTACTTTTTTAATTTTTTTAATTTAGAAGATTTTATTTTTCAAAAGTAAAAATATATTATTTTTAAAAATAAATGAAATAAAAGAAGCCCCCGGGTTTGGCGTAGTAGGTAGCGCGCCTACCTCCTATACCAAACGTCGCGGGTTCGGACCCAGGCAGTCCGATGATTTTATTTAAGCCATTTGGATACCAGGGGGGGGGGGGGGGGGGGGGGGGTGCCCCCCCCAACTTTTTTTTATTTTTTTTTTTTTTATTATAAAAAAAAAAAAAAAAATACATAAAAAAAAAAAAAAATAAAAATTAATTTAATTAATTTTTTTTTTTAATTTTTTTTTAATAATTTTAAAAAAAAAAAATTTTTTCCCCCCAAAAAAATTTCCCCCCCCAAAAAAAGTTGAAATGCGCCCTGGATCATGGCTTAAATAGAAATGCCTGGCCCCACAATAGATATATTCTCTACAACGGTTATCGTCAAAGTCTTATATGGCCTAAGTTGCCGAAAAGACTGTGTCAATGTGTGTGTGAGTGTGAGTGTGAATGAGAAAAAAGTGTGAATGTTTTTTTTCAAAAAAAAAAAAAAAAAAAAAAAAAAGAAATAAAAGAAGAAATTTTGCTCCCCTCTGCCCCCCCCCCCCCAGTTCCGGCGCCTATGCCTAAATTAAATATAAAATTTCAACCTCGGGGCTTTTAGTTCCTGAGATATTTTGTTCACACTCACGCAGACAGACCATGTTGCAAAAACCACTTTTCACTTTTTTGTATTTAGGGGAACTCAAAACTTGTATATCTATCAAAATCTCGATATCGAATTTTTGACATGATCGCAATACTTTCTCTCTCTATATTTATTTATATATTTAATTTTAATTATTTATATAATTTATAGGCTAAGAGAAGGTAAAAAAAATTATTGAATCAATTTTTTCATATTTTTTAAACAAAAAAATTAAATAAAATTAATATTATATTTTTCTTATTATTATTTTTATATTAAAAAAACTTTAGAAAAATAATAATGATGAAATTATTATAATATTATATAATAGATGTAGAAATAGATATACGAAAAGCGTTTGCTCATCGAAAAAGCAAATGTCAGAACTTGCTGACTCAAGCGAATAATTTGAATCAGCCCGGGAAGAGGTTTGAAAAGTCATTTGCCTCGCACTTGATAAACGGGGATTCACAAAATTTCTCTCTCTTCAAATCACACTCAATTGTGTTTTAGCTGCGAAATGTTACTTTATTACTCTATTTTAAATATCTGGCGAGCCTCTTGAAATGTCCCAACGTAAATTCTTGTTTACTAAGGTGAGTGGAACACATAACATCTTATTGCAAAACAAAATATTATATTAAATATAATTATTTTACAAAACATAAATTTTGTTAGCATTGTTTTAGTGATTAAAAATTGATAAAAGCAAATTAAATTGGTGAATGAGTTTATCAGGCTTGTAATTAGGTCACTTTCGAGACCTTGAAGGTATTTTTTAATAGAATTTTTCTGTGAGTTTCCCTTTAAACGTTAAATGAATAGGCAGGCACACACCCATACAGGCGTTTCCTCTTTTAATTAAATATTCCAAAATAAAACTTGATATAATTTATCATTGAAATGTGATATTTTTACTCTACTGAGTTAAATTAATTAAAGAATATCCTTGCTTTAAATCAATTCAATAGATATATTCAGGCGAATAAAATAAATTGAGAGCAATGAATTAGTCTATGAAAAAAATTTAATTACATATCATATTACACAGATTATTATTTAATACAATAATATTCCAAGTAAGTAAAAATGGTCTCTTTTATATTGAATAAATAGATTCTATTTTTTCTTTATAAAAACCCTGATAGCATACAAAAACAATTATTTTTTTGCGCAACTCACAAATAAATTTTTTTTTCCTTCAAAAGCAAAATTATTTCCATATTTAATAATTGATGATTGTGAACATTAAATTATTTCAATTTTTAGATGATGATTTATTATTAATCTTATTCAATCCATTTAGTTAGTAAATTATTTGATAAATATTAAATCTCTTTTGATACTAAAAAGTATGTTTGAAATTGATTTAACATATATTATATGGATATTATTCAGAGGGTAAAAAACCATTGCTTTTTTTTTTTTTTTTTTTTTTTTTAAACATTCACACTTTTTTCTCATTCACACTCACACTCACACACACATTCACACTGTCTTTTCGGCAGCTCAGGCCATATAAGACATTTACGATAACCGTTATTTATGAATTTATATATATTAGGGTCCAGGCTTTTATTTAAGCCATCTGGTATCCAGATGGCTTAAATAAAATCATCGGACTGCCTGGGGTCCGAACCCGCGACGTTTGGTATATGAGGTTAGCACGCTAACCTCTACACCACGCCCCGTGGGCAACCATTGCTTATTTTTATAAATTGATATGAAATTTATATATATATATATACTAGATGTACAGTGAGGGACAATATTAAGTCCCACCCATGCATTTTCTACTTGTGATTATTTCATTGTTTTTAAAAAAATATTATATACTTTTTAATGGAAACTTTCTTAGTTCCAACCTAGCAAAATTTCCAATAAATATTTTCATTTTCTTTTATTAAAAACAATGAAAACAATGAAATAATCACTATTGACCCCAGTGACGGCGCTAGCTTATTCTCAGTGAGGGGGCAGGGGTGGGGCAACTTCCATCAACAGGGGGCAGTCAATATATATATATATATATATATATAGGCTACATCAATAGAGAAACAAAAAATCTGGTGTGACTCGTGGCACCAATTTTTTGTGTGACCTTAGGACCGACAGAAGTATCGATTCGGCCAAATTTCATCCGAAATTTCGTCCTGTCCGAAACCTGAGTTTAAAAAGAGAGATTATGCTCGTATACTAAAAAAAAAAACGTCGAGTGAAATTCGCACTTAAAAAAAAGGTCAAATGATTTTCGCAAGAGCAAAATTGGAAATTTTGCTAAAAAAAAATGAATTTTGTATGGGAAATTTTAAGAAAAAGTTTAAAACAAGTTTCGATTTCGGTCGAAACTAAAATTGAAGCCAAAATTCGGTTTCGGCTGAAAATCTTGTTTCGGTCGGACTCTAGTCGACAAAGGCGTATATTTAGTTTCCAACAGCACATAGCTTCCAATATTTATTTAAATAAAGTTATTTCAAAATTTTTTCAAAATTTCCTAAACAAAGAATTACAATAATTTATCGAGGCCAAATCCGGGGGAATCTGGGGGTATGGAAAATTTTTTGAAAATAAGCCACTGAAATCTGCGTTTTTAGCTATCCTGAGTCGTGAAAAAGATCAAACTTGATTTGAGGTTAAAAGGCCCCTGAGGAAAAAATTGCAAGAAAATGATTTTTTTTTAATTGAAATTTTAAGATTTGAGCTAAAAGGGCCCGGCCCCCTGAGGAAAAAAATTCCAAGAAAATGTTTTTTTTAATTGAAATTTTAACCATGAAAATTATTTTTAATTGGAATTTTAAGGTGGGAGCGCAATGGGCCCGGGCCCCGGAGATATAGCCCCCTGTCTGCGGCCCTGGTCACACCACCAGCACGTACAGGGAAATATTTTCAGTTTTGGTTGGCAGGCTTCCTCACTATCTCCTGAGAAATAGGAAAGCCCAGAAATAATTAAAAAATTAAAATAAAAAGCTTAAAACTTAAATTACATTTTTTTTAAGGAAAAGTGAATAATTTTAGAAATTTTTTTATTTGGTTTTCGAGCTGATTGGGGGGGGCATCCAGGGGGGCAGAGGTCCTTGCCGGGGGGCGCATGCCAAAATTCGCTCCACGTAAAATTCAAAAATCAATTATTTTTTAGATGCTCTTTCAAATGTATATTCTCATTTTGTCCATTGACATCTTCTGAAGACTACTTTACTCTTGTACTCCATAGGAAAGATAGGAGAAATGGTTGCCATGGTAACAAAATATAAATATTTTCCCATACTTATAAATTTTACATCTTGAAAATCGAATGTCGGAAAATAAATACATGTCAACACGAAAAATCTGGTGCGAAAGCACAGAACCCAACTTTCGATTACCGAAGGTAAGAGAAAGTTGTGTGCTGTGCGACCAGTCACACCAGATTTTTTAATATAATCTCTCTATTTACTCTCACGAAAAGGTCGAGGCATTATCATTCTCAATTATTTTATTGAAACATTATTATGAAAATCTGTCACATTTAGCTCATTTGTGTTAAGAATTTAATAAAAAAATTTTTTTTTTTTTTTTTTTTTGAGTTGGTTCGGTTTTCTTCCACTAGAAACTTGGGGTTTTTCCATACAAAAATTATCATATGAGTTCTCTGTATATGAAAAAGTGGTGGGAACTTCGTCTCCATTTAAATATCTGCGGTATATGTCCTTGACCCTTCGCTCAGCAGTGGCAGATTAATGCAAGTTTGTCGGGGGGCGGTTTTTTTTTTTTATTTAAGGACTTTGTCGGCATCTATGGCCATTTAGACGCCTTTCCTATTTATTTAAATTGATTGGTAACAAATTCAATTGAAATTAAAGAGCGGAAATCATAATTTCTTTAGATTACCCCCCCCCCCCCCTTAATCCGCCCGAGTCGCTCAGAGAGAAAGGAATAGCTTCTCGAACCAGGGCCGTCTTAAGAAATTCGGCGCCCGTGGGCTGCTAGAAATAACGCGCCCCTCTTCCTAAGAAAATACACAGAATGGCAAATGGGAGCGGGGTGTCCGGAAAAGTTATACAAAAGTGTCAGAACTAGAAAAAATCTATTTATTACTTTTATACTAAACAAAAATAAAATTTAATTAAATCAAAAAACATTTAAGAAGAAAAACAACATTTTAAGAAAGTGTTTTAATTTAAAAATAAGTGAAAACTAATAAAATGAAAAATGAATTTTTATAAAACCAAAAAATAAATGACTAATAACTAAATAACTAATAAGAACAAAAAAATAGATATTGCAGCCCCCAAAAGGCTTGCGCCCTGGGGGCTATAGCCCATTTAGCCCTGTGGTTAGGGCCCCCCTGTCTCGAACCTAGGACCCCGTGTCGCTTAATATTCAAAAAATACCTTGATAGTTTTTTTTTTTTTTTAATTAATTTAAGATCTTCATCGGCAAGCAGGCCATTTAGATCTAAATTGAAATAAATTTTTGTCGCATGAGACGGGATGCGAGCCCGCGACCCTTGGTTTCTGCTAACCCCAACACCAGCCCGAGGGCTCGATAGGGACTAGTCCTAGGAATATTCAACAAGTTTTTGTGAGTTTGTTTATTTGTTGGTGGACTAAACGTCCCTTGGAAAATAACCCGGGATCTCCAGCCTATTCGGCGTCACCAGATCCCACATCACACCTACACATTTGTCCTACCACTCACAAAAACATGTTAAATATATAACGACACAACGAAATAGGGTGTGCCAGGTGATTACATAATTTTTAATTCCAAAGATAAGAGTGCCCCGCGCTCAGTCACACCAGATTTTTAATATATCTATTTAAATGCCTTGATTTGTGATTTTTATGAGTGGAATGCACTTTTGTTTCAAAGGTCCCAATGTTCGTGTTGCATTCTGCGAAAATGATGATCTTTTCTGAGAAACACTTCAATGAAATATTTGTTATCTTATCAATATGCTAATAAAGTCGCTTTAATGATATACTTTTTTTTCTTCACGTGAATATCAAGGTGAATGCTTTTAACACTTTTTAGCTATATTATTTTTGATGATTTACAATTAGATTAGGGTTGCCCAAAACGGGACGTTTTGCCCATAGTCTCCTATCTTCTCTCTCCGGCCTTTTTGTGCACTATTTAAATCCAATTACTGCGTTCTAAAATTTTAAATATATTGCTTTCCGTTTTCTTTATTTTTAATTCATTCCAATTCATTTTCAATTCTCTGCAATTATGAAATTTGATAAATTTATTACGAATTTTAAGAAAATCGGAAAAACTTGCATATAAAAAGCACGTTCTTTAGTTTGATATGACTATGAAGCATTTGAGCCCGAAATTTCCCAGCTGGCACGAATATTTTTTCACTTGCCCTTTCTTAAATATTTATTCTATTATTAGGGGCCCAAATAGGCTATATCAACGGTTCCCAACCTTTTTTGATGTGCGGCCCACTTTTTCCGTAAAAAGAAAACGCTGAGGGTATTCTGGGTATAAATGTGTGCGTGTATGTGTAAGTAAAATTAATTAATAAAAAAAAATGATTTTATTGCATTTACTTTGTATTAAGAACAAAAAGCATTCTTAAAAACAGGTTTGAAAAAAGTCAATGCTATTTTTGACCTTGTTTTATGCCTATAAGAGTCAATTTGGATGAAAACTGGACAGTTTTAGCCTTAAATCGTACTAAACCTTCAGTTTTTCTCTGTATTTATTTTTCAAGAAAACTAAAGTTGAAAAAGCTCGTTTATTTTTATTAATATAAGCAGAGAGCGGGAAAAAAGTCTCTTATTTTCGGAAAAAAGTCGCCTTAAAAGTCAAATAGTCGGTAAAAAGTCTGTTTTTGGCAAAAAACGTCTATAAAAAGACGCTGTCAAGTTTAAGAATTAATAATATGAAAAAGTAAAAGAAATACACCCTTGAAGCACTGTACAATTTATTTTGATAACTCGGACACCGTGTATATAATTTTAATAATTTAAATAATTTTCGAGACCTATTCATTTGAATAAGATAGTGATATTCATGAATACCTCAATTCGGATTTGACTAAACACTAAACTACTCACATATTTGTTAAATATAATTTTAATACGTAAATACGATTGACAAATAAATATGAAATGAAAAAGAAATATGCTGAGGAACTTTGACAGATGAAACAATTTAATCTATCCCTTTTTGTTCTATTAATTATGTATTATTTGAGGTAATTTTAAGCAATAAAGGATTCTAAATAATAAATTTCTAGTTTTATTGTAATTTGAAATTAATTTAGTCCCTTGTGGACGAAAACAAAGGGAAAAAGGGCACCAATAAATAAATTAAAAAAGCGCCATAAAATTAACAAAAAGCATATTATATTAAAAAATTTGAAAAAAGTCGGTCATAAAAGTCGTTTTTTCAAAAAAAAGTCTCTGCCGGTCAAAAAAGTCGCAAAAGTCGTTTTTGAAAATCTCAAAAAACGTTTCTTTTTGTGAGATCAGTTGAAGAAAATCTGGAAAAGTCTCAAAATTGACGAAACTTTTTTCCCGCTCTCTAATTATAATAATTTTTATCTTTCATTAGACGTCCGCGGCCCACGGGCTGGGAACCGCTGGGCTACCAAGGTATATAAACCGCTAAGTGACTTTATCATAATAAATTTAGTTTTTTTTTATCATTAAAATAACAAGAATAGGTGATAAACATTTTATCATTTCTGTTAAATAATACACGCAGTTTCTATTCTCATATTTTAATTTTATTTTTATTTTCATGAATATATCTTTTTATATTTAAAAGACCAGAAATAGTCCTGAGGAAGGTCGCGGCTGGCGTCCAGAACGTCGCAATTTTTTTTCTTCTCATCTGAATTATCCCTGACTGCCAATTCCGTTCTTGTAAATATTCAAAAATAAAATATTTTATATTTGTTTTAAAAATTTTGATTATAATCGAGAGATCAATTTTTGATAAAATGAATCTTTTATTTCAAATTGGAACAATTTAATTGTAAGGAAAAAGCGCTCTGTACAGATATGACCTCTCGTAGCAAACTTCTAAACCATGGCTAAGATCAATGTAAGAGACCTGGCAACAAGTGAAGAAAAGACAACATCAGTGTCGATTACTACGTTGATGCAAAAAACTAATTTCATTTTAGGGGGGGGGGGAGATCAACTGAATATCACTAAGCTCCCACCACTTTCTCATTTACACAGGACCAGTGGCGGATCTAGAGGTAGTTTCTCGGGAGGGGGGGAGGGTAATCTGGTGTGACTGGTCGCACAGCACACAATTTTTTCTTAATTTCGGTAATTTAAACTTTTAGCCGAGCGCACAACTTTGCCCACCCACTACTCAAGAAAAAAATATTTGTCCCCCCCCCCTAGAGCCCCCTTGATGGTCCGATGTTATACATATTATATATCATTTTACTCGGGAGGAAGTCTAGTTTCTAAATATATAAAAAAAATTATAGGTTATGTAAGAAAAAAATTTTTGTCCCCCCCTCCCCCCCTAATGGTCCGATGTTTACCAAAAGCTTTTCAGTTCTTGGCCTCTACCCCTAGTTTATGGGTGCAAAATTTCAAAACAATTGAATGAATAGTTTTTGAGATTTCGTTGACGAAAAAAATTACCACAGACATACACACACCCCCAGACACACACACAGACATCATTCCAAAAACTTCTTAAATGGATTCAGGGGACCTCAAAACGCATTTTGGCAGCTTCAGAAAAATTTCGATTTTTTTTACGATTACATTAACTTTACCTGTCCAACCTACGGTTGATGGGCAAAGTTAAAAATTTAATTTAAAAAATTTTGAAAAAACGAGTTAGGTAAAATGCCACTTCCGATTGTTGGATTTACTTCAAAAGTTGCTAGAGATCTACAATACACTGGAGAGTGTATTTCGTGTATTTATTTAATTAGTCTAGTTCAGGGCTTAAAGTAGTGGGCCGCGGCCCCCTGGGGGGCCATGGATTTCCCGCAGGGGAGCCGCGAAGAGCGCCCCACGCTTTTATTTTAAGTCATAAATATTCAACAATTTAAACAATACTTCGAATAAACTTTTTCTATTTAAAGAAATGAACAAAAAAATTTAATTATCAAAGCAGACATCTGATATCCTTAGATCATTTATTTATTTATTTATTTAGTTCAAACCAGTGGGGCCATATGGCATTTCCTTTTTTTTTTCTTCTTATTTAATTAAGGCAACCAGGAAAAAAGACAATTTTCCTTCAACTAAATAAATGTTTACTTCACTTTTTTTTATATATATTTAGAAAAAAAGATAGGCGGATCGTGTATTTTTTGTTGAAATCACAATCCTGATAATGTCCTGATAATATTCGTTATTTTTCGATAATAGCGAATAAAAGCAAATATGGATAAATAAAACAAGGCAAATAATTCAATTTTTTTTTTTATTTTTTTAAACAGCGAAGTCAAACAAATCTGTTCCACAGGGCTCATCTACAGTAGAAGATTGCCGATTGAGGGCTTTGAAAGGGAGAAATTTGTCCGTCTACTGGGGTATCTGTAGTTATTAAATATTGATTATATAATTTCTTATGTCGCATTGAATTCTGAATATATTGGTGACCCCAAGCAATCAGCGTGTGGAACGTCCCCCGGTAGCCATCGATACTATGTGAGCATATCGCAATCAAAAGTAGCCAAGAAATTAACAAATTCTATTTAACCTTATTATGCATAAGTTAATTTAGTAACGAGCTAGAATTTCATATTTCATAGGAGCCTGGAATAAAATTTATTTTTAAATTTCGTCCACGATTCGGGAACGCATCATTCCCATCTTCAGGACGATAAATTATTAATATTGCTTATGTGAATGTACTGTATATATAGCGGTTCATATAAATATATAATATCAAATAACAATTGCTTGGATAAGAAAAATTACAATGGGTGCCCAGCGGCGTAACTAACCTTTGAGGGCGGGGGCGAAGCTCAACTGGGGCGCCGTTTTTCGTTCGAGCCTTTTTTAATTTCTCATATAGAATATAAAGAGAAAGTATTGTAATCGTAAAAAAATCCGACTTCGAGATTTTGATGTTTCTCCACGTTTTAGACCTCCCTGAGTCCAAAAATACCATTTTTGGCATTATGTCTGTGGTGTGTGTGTGTGTCCGTGTGTGTGAACACGATTGCTTAAAAACCAAAGCAGCTAGACAGACGAAATTTGGTATATGCTCCTTACACTAAAATTGTAGATTTCTATCAACTTTTGGAGTAAATACGTCACTTGGAAAAAGTACTTTACCTAATAAGTTTTTTCAGAAATTTCGAAATTTTCAATTTCTTTGTTATATTATGATAAAATACTTAATTTTAAAAATTTTTATTCTTTTATATTTTTCTGAAAACTGAATAGTTTTTGAAATAATCACAAAAGAAAAGGACATTTTTGATAAATTTTGGAAATAATTCATTTGTTTCACAAATTCATTCGTTTATATTTACATGTTTTTTAATGACACCTGCATGGGCGTACCCAGGATCAAATCTAGGGGGGGGGGGCATGGTCAGATCATGGTCGTCCAGGGGGGGCAGATCATGGTCGTCCAGATTGTGACATAGCTATTTTTTATATAGAGGGGTAAAGCCTTCGAATTAAAGGCCTAAAAACCCTCGAGTCCTAACAAAAAGAATCATTCCCCGTCGCCAACCACCAATTTTGTTTCGTTTCATCACTTTATAAACATTTAATTTTTTTGTTGTTGCTTCTAGGGGGGGCAGCTGCCCCCCTGCCCCTCGCTGGGTACGCCCATGGACACCTGTATGATTTTGTTTTGATTTTTCTTTCCAAAATTAACGAAAAATGTCTTTTCTTCTGTGATTATTTCAAAAACTATTCAGTTTTAAGAAAAATTTCAAAGAATAAAAATTTTTTAAAATTGAGTATTTTATCATAATATAACAAAGAAATTGAAAATTTCAAAATTTCTGAAAAAACTTATTAGGTAAAGTACTACTTCCAAGTGACGTATTTACTCCAAAAGTTGATAGAAATCTACAATTTTAGTGTAAGGAGCATATACCAAATTTCATCCATCTAGCTGCTTTGGTTTTTAAGCAATCGTGTTCACACACACACACACAGACGTAATTCCAAAAGAACATACTAGAGTTTCGGGGAAGTCATTCCCCATATTTTTTCCTTCTCCTCTGAATAATTATCCCAGCCATCGACTTTCTACGTTTCATAAAAAATTTTTATATTTTTTGGAATTATTCAATGAAAAGAAATTTGCCCAGCTTCCTCTTGTGAGTTAATAAGAAGATTTGAATCCATTTTTGTTGACATATTTTGGAAGTTGAATTTTTTTTATCTATGTTGTATAATCACTTAAATTTTTAACTTTAATTTTATCAAATAAATTGCTTTTTAAATAGCCTATATTGAGATAAAAGGCAACCAAAAAGGCAGGTCCATTTCAAGTGTAAATTTATTAATCATTGAAGGGGATTCCTTTTATTTTCGACTTATCAGGTTGTTATGTCACTCTCGCTCCTATCTCTATCTCATTATCAAGTGTCGTTTGAATGCGGGACTTTACTCTAATTATATATTTATTTATTTTTTTTTATATAAATAAATTAAAATGACATTGACGGTCAAATAATTTTAGCACACTCACTTGCTCATTGTTTATGATTTTGATTTCATAATTCATTTTAAGCTGAGAAATCGACTAAAATAACAAGTTAACAATATAATAGAAATTACGAAAGGGATCCTACAACACAGGGCTCTTTATCTTAATCAATGGCGTCATTTGGGGAGCATTTGCCCCCCCCCCCACCCAAAAAAAAAAAGTTGAAATGATGCCACTGATCTTAATCAAGAGAAGGACCATTTTTATCAAATGGGCATAGTGGGCACTGGCCCAGGGCGCCAAATTCTCAGGGGCGGAAATTTTCTGCAATTTTTTCGCAATTATTAACTATA
Organism: Euborellia annulipes; assembly: GCA_023213315.1. Taxonomy (NCBI): domain Eukaryota; kingdom Metazoa; phylum Arthropoda; class Insecta; order Dermaptera; family Anisolabididae; genus Euborellia; species Euborellia annulipes. The sequence continues at coordinate 4,133 of JAKCPI010016360.1, read as the reverse complement.
TGTATGTTTATGTAAAAAAAAATATGTTTTTGTTCGACTTAAAATATTTTTTCAACTCTTCAACCCTTTTTGACCTTAATTTCCATTAATAAAGTAAATCGATATAGACATGTCGAAAATTTTTTGAATTTTTGCAATTTTCTTTGTACTCATTAAATTTAAAAGTTTTTACAATAAAAAATTTGCACTATGTGTTTATCGTCTTTTCAACTACTTTCAATATTTTTTTGTACGGAAAAAAGGCGGAAAATTTTTGTGTCCAGAGCGCTTAAAGGGGCAAAAATGGCCCTGATCAAGAGAATAAAATTAGAAAGAGATTACCTTAGAATCCTTCCATAAAAACGTAGATATGTTTGTCAATCCTAGGATTGAGGCAAGTGGGAGGTCCTGGTTCGAGTCCAGGGGGCGCGATTTGCTCAAACGAAACACATCTCGCAAATTGTCTTTATCTTAAAAAAAAAAAACGAAATATTGACTAGCTAATTCACAGTTCATTGAGCGATAAATTTAGCTTTTTCAAACAAAACTCTAGCGAATTTCTATTCTTATTAAGGGGGAACGGGAGCGAAGTGGTTACGCATGTTTTTCCCGATAAGATGGCGTTGTGTGTCATAAAAAGTATGCCCAAAAATCAAATAATTCAAAAATTTGCCAAGAGATGTCAGAATGGTAGCTAATAATATTTAATGCATTTGGTTGATTTTCATTGATCTTTTAACAATAAATACTTTATAAATGTTATTATATATTATGTAACTTTTATAAAAGCATAAAAATATATAAATATAGGCTAATACGATATCGTCTGTTAGACTAGCCTGCCATCTATTGCAAGAATGCTGAACTAATTTGACAGTTGATTTTTTAAATAAATCATCTAAGCTTATTTTAAAAATTTCTTAATTAATATGTGATTAATAATAACAATAAATTCATTTTTAAATTAAAAAAAAAAATTAAAGATTATTGGGACAGATTGTTTTTTTGTATTTGCTTGATAACAAAAAAATTAATTTCCTTAATTTTTTAATAAGTCATTAAAACAATTATAGCTCGATGTCCCAATAATCTCTTATGAATTTAATTCATTAAAAAAAACCGCATTGAAAAATTCCTTATAATAGTCTAGTTTTTTTAAAGTACGTTTAGACGCGGCTCCTGAACCCTCTTAACGCCGACGCGGTTAATTACTTATTAATAGCAAATACTTGGTATTTGAGTTTAATTTTTACATGGATTTAAAATTTTATACATGTAACAAAAACAAACAAAGTAAGTGCCTAAATTACTCGACTTGCACACCTCTGCCCGGTCGTTAATTATAATAATTCAATTTAACGAAGGTGAATTCCCCTTTCTTAAAACGGGTGATAAAATTAGTTTTTTTTTTTTTTTTTTACCTTGTTGAGATCAAATAAGGTGAAATGCAAGTTCAATTCCAATCCTTCCTGGTTGTTTGTGAATAAAATCCATCTCTCGTGTGACAGACAGTTCATTAACCCTAAGAGGCAGGGATAGTTGCCCTTTGCTAGATAAAATCTTGGAAAAGATGAATATTTCATTGTTTCTCTCTTAAATGATTAAAGTCAGTACTGTCACGTGGTGTGACTTCTTCTCCTCGCAGTATATTTCCTCAAGCGTTTCCTTCCACATTACATGTTTATAACTATCAAATAATGATCCATTTCCATTAACATTTTTATCAACAAAAAAAATAAAATAATTTTTTTTCCCTTCAAATTATTATAGCTCATACATGGCTGACAATGAGTCAAATTGAAACCAGTCACTGATTTCTTAAAAAAACGCACAGGAAAAAAAGGAATCTATCAAAAAAGCATTTGACAAATAAAGTTTAAGAAAAATATATTTTTTTTTAACACTCACACTTTTTTCCCATCCACACTCACACTCACACACATACACACAGTCTTTTCGGCAACTTAGGCCATATAAGACTTTAAGGTGCGCGTCTCGAAAAACCGTTAGGACACAATTGACTACCGAGTTACTCTAGGCGGCAAGAGATGGCGTTAGTGTTTCCCATTGGAATACAAGTGATTTATTCCATTTCATTTGAAAGTTTCCAGCTAATTAATTAAGGGTAAAAAATTAATTATTTTTTAGCTCAATGATTACTAATTTAATTATCTATAAGTTATAGAGCGAATTTTTTAAAAATATATTTTATTTAATGCGATTAATCAAAAAAAAAATTTTATTTTTTCGAAAATCAAAAAAAAGGGCTTCTATAAGATGTAGACACTTTAAATAGCTTGAATTTAAAAAAAAATTGAGGTCGATAGCTTCAAAATTGTGGCCGCTTGAAACTCCCAAAATTAGCACCCCGAGACGCGCATCTTAAACGATACTTAGTATTTTAGTAATTATCCTGTCATTTGGTATCCAAATGGCTTAAATAAAATCATCGGACTGCCTGGGATTCGAACCCGCGACCCTTGGTATACAAGACAGGCGTGCTATCAACTACACCAAACCCAAGGGCAAAAATATTTAATTTTGCTTATACTCAAATACAAAATTTTTAAAAGTAAAAGCATGTCTTTTCCATGAAAATAAGAAGAAAAAGTCCCTATTTCTTAAAAGTTGTGAATTTTCCCATTTCCTTGAGTTTTTTTTTCGACAAAATCCTTTGAATATAAACAAGTAACGCCCCGAATTACCTTGAACATCACTTCATTTAACCCAAATAGCATAAATAATTACGTAATGCAAATCTTAAATTGAGAACGCATGAGGAAAACAATAAACTAGAACAACATCATCGCCTGGCTAAACAGGATGGAGAAACGATACGTTAGTAATATTATTAATTCTTTCATTGATGACACTAACTTTTCCGAATAAATTTACACGTCATGAATGACATATATGTATATTCCTGACGGTGTGTATATCTAAAAAGTATAGGCATTGGTAGCGAAGCCCCCTGGCTAGGGATAAAATAAAATCTGGATGTGTAGTTATGCGTGCGCCCTGAAGAACCAAATTATTTCTTTTTTTATTTTAACGTACTCTTTTTGAAAATAATATCCCTTAAAATCGTACAAAAAGATTTATTGTAACAAAAGTAATGACAAATATTAGTTTTTTATATTCAGTTTACTGAGGAAACCAAATATTGTACAGTTGTATATTATTTACTGATTATAAGATTTTATATGTCACTTTTCAAAAAAAAAGTTTTGAATTTTTTTCAAAAACATTTTTTTATACTAACAAGTGCATAGCATAGCCTTCATGTCACCGATTTGAACGATTTTTTATGTGTAGTACTTAATGAAAAACAAATTCTGTTAAAGCGAGAGAATGCACTTCTCGTTCGTCTAAAAAAAATGTTAAAGATTTTGCCAGCATGATTTAAGCCGTTTCTAACAATAACTAAACAAAAAGCCATTGTGGCTAGATTAGTGGCTTTCATTCTTTGTAAACATGTAATCCCAAGTTCGAATCTTGCCCTGAGTAACTAATTTTTTTTTGTGTAATTTATATTTTTTGGATTTCTAAGAATATTTTTTAATATTAATAAATAAATAAAAAGTTTTTTTTAATTATTGGCTTTTTTACTTTCCCTTATTTAACATGTTGTTACATATATTTAAAGAAAATTCAAATGCTTTCTGTCAAAAATATAATATAAGGAAATATTTAATAGTATACGAGAAATATATTACTATTAATTGAACACATAAATATATTTACAATAATATTTAATATTTAATGAATACATAACAATATAATAAATTTTTGAAGATTTTTGAAATTTTATATATATTTTTTTTTTTTTTTTTTTTTTGGCCACCTATCCCGATTTTCAGCACCACTTGGCGTTGCTTAACAATGATGATCTTGGTGGATATTGTTATGTATATAAGGAAATATTTAATATTATTGTAAATTTATTTATGTTAGCAACGGCTTAAGGCATTCTGGCAAATTCTTTAACATTTTTTTTTTTAGACGAACGGTTGAGAAGTGCATTCTCTCGCTTTAACAGAATTTGTTTTTCATTAAGTACTACACATAAAAAAATGTTCGTTCAAATCGGTGACATGAAGGCCATGCACTCCCCTTGTTAGTATAAAAAATGTTTTTAATGCCTATCTTATTTT
>JAKCPI010016359.1:0-13773 GCA_023213315.1 Euborellia annulipes | reverse complement strand
GTAATTATGAAAAACATATAACCAAGTATTTATTAATTTAAATAAGCGAAAAATGTAGGTACCGCCGGGATTTGCACCACGGATCTTGTCGATTTACGCTCAACACGCCCTACTGTTGGACCACAGTACGCACTCGCTTATTTAAATTATGATAGATCGCTGATTTCAGTCTACTTACCTCATGGACCAACACATGATATATATAATTCTTTATTTATTAATTGCATAATTGAGTTAATTTCTCAAAACGTCCATCTAGATCGCGCCTCAGCAGCGGAGAAATCTGAACGCTTGATTAGAGCGGCGTTTCTCTAGTAGACTGAAATCAGCGATCTATCATAATTTAAATAAGCGAGTGCGTACTGTGGTCCAACAGTAGGGCGTGTTGAGCGTAAATCGACAAGATCCGTGGTGCAAATCCCGGCGGTACCTACATTTTTCGCTTATTTAAATTAATAAATACTTGGTTATATGTTTTTCGTAATATAAATCAAGTAATTTTCTAGGTTTTATAATAAAATTGTAAAATTTGATACAAATTTTTACTTGGAATTCGTGAAAGTAGAACATTTATGTAATTTATTTAATTTTGATTTTGCATTCAAAATAAATACATTTGATCTTGTGAATATTCAAGGAAGATTTAAAAGAAAAAAAAATTAATTTTTTTACCAAGGTGTCTGTCTAATTGGACAGATGTTGCGTTGCGCAGGGTATTCATAGAACTCTCTCTCATATGGCCTTGATATTAATAGTTTGATCTTGGCCCTCTTGAAACTCAACTGAGGGTCATTTACTTCTCACTTTCAGTCAATATGAAGAGACATTAAACTCGATTGAGGAAATGGACAAGTTTTTATGCACGATTTGACCCCACTTGAAGTTAAAAATAAAAACACCTTTGAACTTTTAATAAATAAGTAGCTATTGACTTCCTTCAGCATCTCTCTTGGAATCTGTTCACAAGCCTTGGGTTAAGGCAAGAAGAATATAAGCCAAAAAGTCAAAATTATAATTAAAATCGAGAGAACCTTCGTTTGCCCCCTCTCTAAGAATATTGAGATGGGCCTACATTATTTTAAAATAAAAATCTGGTGTGACTGGCGCACAGCACACAACTTTCTCTTACCTTCGGTAATCAAAGTTGTGTTCTGTGCTTGTCACACCAGAGTTTTTGTGTCGACATATATTTAGTTTCCGCCGATATATTAGAATTCAAGAAATAAAATTTATAATCAGAGAAAAATATTTATATTCTGTTACCATGGCAACCATTTCTTCTACCTTTCCTATGAAGTACAAGAGTAAAGTGTGCTTCAAACAATTTTGAGAGCAATATGAGAATATACATTTGAAAGAACATCTAAAAAATAATTGATTTTTGAATTTTGAGAAAATCGAAAAAAAACTGAAAAAGTACATCAGTAAAGTACTATTACTTTTTGGCCGATTTTGATTAAAAGCTTATTTTAACGGTCCCGGGGGGTGTTTAATTTAAATATAAAATTTCAACCTCCTAGCTCAATTCCTTCATGCTTAAAATTGAACACACACACACACACACCACACAGACAGACCATGTCGCGAAAACCACTTTTTTGGATTCAGGCAGTGGCGTAGCGAAGGGGGAGCAAGGGGGGTCATCATGCCCCGGGCGCTACTCACAAAGGGGCGCCAAATTGACCGAAAAACAAAAAATTGCTGGATAATTTTTATTTTTATTATAATTGATTTCTGGAAAATATATTTTAAATTTAGTGCCAGTGTAATATAATAATTTTGAATGTTTTACATATAATATTATCAAAGTTATATGGTTTTCGAATAGGGGGGGGGGGGGGCGCTAAAAAGGTATTGTGCCCCGGGCGCGAGTTAAGCTCACTACGCCACTGGATTCAGGGGACCTCAAAACGTGAAGATCCATCAAAATATCGATATCAAATTTTTGACATGAATCCAATACTTTCTCTCTCTTTATATTAACATATATAGAGGTAAGAGAAAGTAAAATAGATATTAGTTTAGATATTGGCTTTAAAATAAATTAATCAGAGGTCGTTTTGAGTTTCGGAGCTCAATTGTCTCCATCCATCAGACAATTGAGCTCCGAAACTCTTAATTACTGTACAGAATCCAGTCGCTCAGCAATAAATTATAAAATTTAAAACAATCATTTGTTTTCATATTCCTGAATAAGACCTGCAGGATCCACGAGTAAACTTCCAGATTAAAATCGATTAATCAATTTCTCGTACAAATCCAGTTCTCTTTTAATAATTTATTTATTTTTTTTAATAGACTTTACATACACACAGTCTTTTCGGCAACTCAGGCCATATAAGACATTACGATACTCATATTTGTATTAATAAATCTATTGGGGGTCCAGGCATATTTATTTAAGCCATTTGGTATCCAAATCATCAGACTGCCTGGGATCCGAGCCCGCGACCCTTGGTATAGAAGGCCAGCACGCTACCAACTACACCACGGTCCGAGGGCTATTTAATTTTTTAACAGATTTAGAAATTTCCAAAAAAATAAATAAACAAGGCTTGCGTTTCTAATTTCATCCCTTATACCGAACTTTGGGTCTTTGCTTGTTAACTTCGATCCGAGCGCTTATTCAATTAAATGATTAGTTTAACTAGATGTGAAAAGAGTTGAAAGTCCGAGGGATAGCTAGTTAATTAGATGTGGAGCAGTTCTTTCCTTTTTTTATTTCTTTTCTCACACCATCATAAATTTTGACAAAAAAAAAAAGCAAATTACATGTAGTTGATGTTTTAGCGTCAAATAGCTCTAGACGTTTGAGTACGCCATATTCCATAGTTGATTTAATGATAACAAAAAGTGAAATGTAACATTTAAAAGAGATCGTTAAAATGAGGAAAAAAATCTATTGCTAATATTGGCAAAGGCTTATTATTTATTACAACATTTCGACGAAATTGTCTCTGTCCCTCATAAAACAAATTTGCATTATGCATGCAATGACGCTCTCTCTTCATTTAATGATAAAATAATTACGTTAATCAAATAAATAAATAAATAACATTCGGTACCCGGTACTTAATAAAAAGTACTTATTTCCATTAGGCAGCCGAGACGATTTAGAGTTCTACTATCAATACGTATATAGGCTACAGTCCAAACTGTTTTTTATGGCAAATTAATTTATCCTAACGCACTTAGGATAAACCATAATAAATAGATGTGTGTATTATGGAGTCAGCCAAGGAAAAGTAATAAACAAATTCATAGTGTCGACGTTTCGAGCGCTCTTCCTCGGGACAGTTTTTTCATGTTTGGGTAGAAAGTTGACCTATGGTTAGTGTGTAATGCAGAAACCCTCTTCCAGGGAATAAACTCTCGTCAGTATTAAGGGTTTTTTGAAGTTAGCTACTAAATAAACATATAAAAATTATTAAAACTTCAAAAGAATTTTTTGGCGAAACATAATTATTAATAAATTTAAAATAAAAGATAAATCCTTATTTATTTCGCACTTTTTATTTCCAAATATACAAAATTTCTTTGGGATATTTCGGCCGCATCACACAGCCATCTTCAGCCAAGACTAAAAATACATTAAAAGGAGCAAGGTTAAATTTTAGAACGAAAGCAATTAAGAATGATTACCCCAAAAATTTAATAAACAGAATGATAAATAAAGCTATTTCATACCTCTCCAGCCCTATAAGCAATTCACAAGAAAACAACAACAATACAATACGCAAGAGGTATTTTACAATAAGCTGTAACATCCCGTCATTGAATCAGAAATTTAAAAGAGTTTTAAGAGATAATAATGTAGTTCTGATTGAAAAACCTACAAAAGTCATCAGTAGTATATATAATAACAAAGATCCAATTTCAAAATTTGATCAATCAAATTTGATTTATGAAGTAGAATGCAAGACTTGCAAATTGAAGGGTGCTCCCTGTAAATATATAGGAGAGACGAAGAGGAGGCTGAAGAGAAGAATTTATGAACATGAGTTATCGGTAAGGTAGAAGGAATTAAAAACAGCCCTTTCGATTCATTCGTTGGAGAACAGACATGAATTCGACTATGAAAACGCGAAGATTTTAAGTTATGAAAAAAATTTGGAGAAAAGAAAAATAAAAGAATGCTGTTATATTGTGTGCAACACCAATAAATGTGTCAATTTTAGGGGTGATAGTGAGAAAATTTCAGACTTTTTTAAGTGTATCCTCTGACTGTATTTATTTATTTATTTATTTATTGTTTGTATTAGATCTAAGTTTTTTAATATTCTCAATAAAATAACGTTAGGTAATATATCAATATAGTAATGTGAAAAATAAAAAACTTTGTTCCACCCAGTGTCTGGTTGTATGTAAATATGGGAAATTCTGCGAGTGGCCGGGGGGGCCTTGCATGTTTATTTATTTTTCTTTTTAAGAAATATTATTAATTAATTTTATATAGAAAAATTCCATCTATAAATAAAGAGATTATCTCCTTTTTATATTAGAAGGCCTTGCCCGGTTGACTGGCTTTTAGAAATCAAACGAGTGTTGTTGAGGTACTGTCAAATGTATTTTTTTGAAAAGTTGATATCTGATGAGCCGAGTTTTATTTTATTATATGACGTTTTCCAACCTTAAATTGTAAGTACATTGTTGTTTTCCTTTTATTGACATTTAATGTATAATGTACTGTGTTATCATTTAACCTTGCTCTCTTGGCTGAAGATGGCTGTGTGATGCGGCCGAAATATCCCAAAGAAATTTTGTATATTTGGAAATAAAAAGTGCGAAATAAATAAGGATTTATCTTTTATTTTAAATTTATAAAAATTATTAAAAATAAAAATTGAAATTAATTTAAATAAATATTATAAATTAAAATAATTAATTTAAAAAAAAATTATTTTTCTAACTAAAATTTAAAAATTGAAATGAAGCTGAAGTTCAGTGACGGCGCTAGCTTATTCTCAGTGAGGGGGCAGGGGTGGGGCAAACTTATCAACAGGGGGGGCAGTCAATAAATATACAGGCTACATCAACAGAGAAACAAAAAATCTGGTGTGACTCGTGGCACCAGATTTTTTGTGTGACCTTAGGAACCGACAGAAGTTTCGGATTCGGCCAGTCAAATTTCATCCGAAATTTCGCCCTGTCCGAAACCTGAGTTTAAAAAAGAGAGATTATGCTCGTATACTAAAAAAAAAACGTCGAGTGAAATTCGCACTTAAAAAAAAGGTCAAATGATTTTCGCAAGAGCAAAAATTGGAAATTTTACTAAAAAAAGATGAATTTTGTATGGGAAATTTTAAGAAAAAGTTTAAAACAAGTTTCGATTTCGGTCGAAACTAAAATTGAAAGCCAAAATTCGGTTTCGGCTGAAAATCTTGTTTCGGTCAGACTCTAGTCGACATAGGCGTATAATTTAGTTTCCAACAGCACATAGCTTCCAATATTTATTTAAAGTTATTTCAAAATTTTTTCAAAATTTCCTAAACAAAGAATTACAATAATTTATCGAGGCCAAATCCGGGGGAATCTGGGGGTATGGAAAACTTTTTGAAAATAAGCCACTGAAATCTGCGTTTTTAGCTATCCTGAGTCGTGAAAAAGATCAAACTTGATGAGGTTAAAAGGCCGGGGCCCCTGAGGAAAAAATTGCAAGAAAATGATTTTTTTTTAATTGAAATTTTAAGATTTGAGCTAAAAGGGCCCGGGCCCCCTGAGGAAAAAAAATTCCAAGAAAATGTTTTTTTTAATTGAAATTTTAACCATGAAAATTATTTTTAATTGGAATTTTAAGGTGGGAGCGCAATGGGCCCGGGCCCCGGGGATATAGCCCCCCCTGTCTGCGGCCCTGATCACACCACCAGCACGTACAGGGAAATATTTTCAGTTTTGGTTGGCAGGCTTCCTCACTATCTCCTGAGAAATAGGAAAGCCCAGAAATTTTTCTCAAAGATATTGGCTATGCACAGAATTTCTCAAAATCAGTATCAATTTCTCCTGAATCACTTGAGCTTGATTCATAGCTGGTGGATTTACACTTGTACTCGAAGAAGAAAATTTTTTTTTTTTAGATTGGGGCTCAATAAAGTTTTTTTTTTTTTTAATTTAGGTCTTTTTCGGCATCGAAGGCCGATTGGTAAAGTTATCGGATATTTTTTTTCTTTTCGATGACATACATTATAATGGCACAAAAGAAAGATATTTACTTGACAAAAACTTGAGAGTAACTAAATTTATTTATTAAAATAAAGAATTTAAAAAAATAATCTTTCTTTTTCACATTGAAATAAAAAGCTTAAAACTTAAATTACATTTTTTTTAAGGAAAAGTGAATAATTTTAGAAATTTTTATTTATTTGGTTTTCGAGCTGATTGAGGGGGGCATCCAGGAGGGCAAAGATCCTTGCCGGGGGGGGCGCATGCCCCCCCTAGCCCCCGTAGCGCCGTCACTGCTGAAGTTAGCTTGGTCTCGCCAGAGGGAGTTGGCCAACCCTCGAGCATAGTGTTGTGAGTTGCTTTCTAGAGTGTTATAGGTTGCATTCTCTCAGGGATTTGTTGGGATTTAAAATAATAAATGTAGTGATTTGAAATATAAGTTTATTGTAAAAATTGTTTAAACAAGGTCCGACACTTATGAGATCGAGAGAGAGGAAAATCCCCCAGGGAGTGGGAGATGGCCTTTTATACCAATTTTCCAGACAGTAATCCCCCCAGTCCCATGGGAACAGACACACGTGTAACGATTCCAATTGCAAAATTTGCACTTGTGTGCTGTGAGAATCTTTACAGGTGTGTCTCGTTCTAGACATATATCAAATTTTGCCATCGAATGTATTTAAAAATAGAACTTTGGTTTTCAAATATCAAATTTTGTATCTCTCTCTCTCTCTCCCGTTTTGGCTTCACAGCAATAGTTTCAACTTGGATATTAGCATATATTCAAATAATCATCTTCAACACCTTGCCAAATATCCTAGAAATATAATCCTGACTGACATAAAATGAATAATAACAAAATAAAATGTATATTCTCATTTTGCAATTGAAATCTTCTGAAGACCACTTTACTCTTGTATTTCATAGGGAAGATAGGATAAATGGTTGCCATGGTAACAAAATATAAATATTTTCCCATACTTATAAATTTTACATCTTGAATTCATATGTTCCGTACTGTCGGGAACTAAATATATGTCGACACAAAAAATCTGGTGTGACAAGCACAGAACACAACTTTCGATTACCGAAGGTAAGAGAAAGTTGTGTGCTGTGCGCCAGTCACACCAGATTTTTGTGTCGACATATATTTAGTTCCCGACAGTACGGAACATATGAATTCAAGATGTAAAATTTATAAGTATGGGAAAATATTTATATTTTGTTACCATGGCAACTATTTCTCCTATCTTCCCTATGAAATACAAGAGTAAAGTGGTCTTCAGAAGATTTCAATTGCAAAATGAGAATATACATTTTAAAGAACATCTAAAAAATAATTGATTTTTGAATTTTAAAAAAAATCGTTGGAGCAAATTTTGAGAAAATCGAAAAAAACTGAAAAAGTACATCAGTAAAGTACTAGTACTCTTTGGCCGATTTTGATTAAAAGCTTATTTTTCCGATCCCGGGGGGTGTTTAACTTAAATATAAAATTTCAACCTCGTAGCTCAATTCCTTCATCCTTAAAATTGAACACACACCCACCCACCCACACACCCACACACCCACCCACCCACACACAGACAGACCATGTCGCGAAAACCACTTTTTTGGATTCAGGGGACCTCAAAACGTGAAGATCCATCAAAATCTCGACATCGAATTTTTGACATGAATCCAATACTTTCTCTCTATATATATATTACATATATACATAGGTAAGAGAAAGTAAAAAAAGGGATAGAATTAAGAATGCTTCTGTTATTTATATACGTGGAGTTAGAATGCTGGTGCCAGGATTGTGTTTCTAATATCACCCCTTTCGTAAATCGTACCCAGAACTTTTGGCTCGGGCTAATTTAACAGAGACCTTGGCTAAAAATTCAACATATACAACTCGAAGGCTGGGTTATCTTTTTGGTTCATTCATTTTATTAAACCACGGAGATAATCGTACTCTCGGGTTGCTCTGGAAGATACTTCCGACCTATCGATTGATTGCAGGGAGTGTCATTCTTCGACGATTTCTTCTTTATTCTTCAACATAATGTCCTCGATGGAAAGCCACTGAGTAGAGGTTTGACTCATGGTCGCTATTTTGACTACTTGCTCTGCCTGCATGCCCTTTCACCCAAGCTAAGCTTATTTCTATTCCATTGATCTCGGCTTTACTCAAGTGGTGGTTAATTCCACCCCCGGATTATTTGATAACAGCAGCGAAAGTTCAAAGATCAGTTAATTTTTGAAGAAATTCCCTACAATTTTGATGACTTATTAATCAAAAGAAGGAAGTTAAGCATTTACAAATCAGGGGTAAATAATAGTTATTTACTGTGAAAATGAATCTTTAATTAAAGCTAAAGGAAATATCACGATTATCAAACAAATAAATCCGAAACTAATTTCCTTGCTATTTGTATTCATTAGCGATTACCAAATTTTTTTTTTTCGGTATTAAAGGAAAGTTAAAACAAAAATAAAAATAAAAATTTTTCCTCATACAAACTGTTATTTTTGTTAATTATTTCCTTAATTTAAATTTGTAAATATTTAATGTTATTTACAGGAAATAGCAGGTCACATTCCATTAATATCAATTCTTCAATCATTGGTGTTAGAAACTATCACGGGAAATAACTTTCATGGGGTGAGTTGCCATTTCCTTTCTGAGGCATCATCGATTGAATAGGATAATTTTTTTTTTTTTTTTTTTTGTCTTGAACCTAAATTGTCTTTAATTCATTCAGCTAATGGCGTTACATAAACGCATAAGGTAGATATTGCTTCTTGTCGGAGGATCGGCAATTTCTGATTATAATTAGGGATGGAAGAGGAGCTCGAAAAGTCGATTTTCGATTTTGGAATCGACTTGATATCTCGAAAACGATTAATCATTTCTGAAAGCCGACTTTTCGACTTTTGAAGATACTCAGTAAATATTTATTAAATACCTGGTTTATTTATTTATAATATAAAGTATTTAAACATTTTATTAAAATGCTTATGAAAATATCTAACGCCTCAGTACTAACTGGAATTTTACACAAAGTTAAAGAGAAGCTCAAAACTCAAAAAATCTGGTGTGACTGGCGCACAGCACACAACTTTCTCTTACCTTCGGTAATCGAAAGTTGTGTTCTGTGCTTGTCACACCAGATTTTTTGTGTCGACATATATTTAGTTCCCGACAGTACGGAACATATGAATTCAGATGTAAAATTTATAAGTATGGGAAAATATTTATATTTTGTTACCATGGCAACCATTTCTCCTATCTTCCCTATGAAATACAAGAGTAAAGTGGTCTTCAGAAGATTTCAATCGCAAAATGAGAATATACATTTGAAAGAGCATCTAAAAAATAATTGATTTTTGAATTTAAAAAAAAATCGTTGGAGCAAATTTAGAGAAAATCAAAAAAAACTGAAAAAGTACATCGGTAAAGTACTAGTACTCTTTGGCCGATTTTGATTAAAAGCTTATTTTTCCGGTCCCGGGGGGTGTTTAACTAAAATATAAAATTTCAACCTCGTAGCTCAATTCCTTCATGCTTAAAATTGAACACACACACACACCCACCCACCCACCCACCCACACACAGACAGACCATGTCGCGAAAACCACTTTTTTGGATTCAGGGGACCTCAAAACGTGAAGATCCATCAAAATCTCGACATCGAATTTTTGACATGAATCCAATACTTTCTCTCTATATATATATTACATATATACATAGGTAAGAGAAAGTAAAAAATCTGGTGTGACTGGCGCACAGCACACAACTTTCTCTTACCCTTCGGTAAGAGAAAGTTGCGCACTGTGCTGGTCACGCCAGATTTTTTGTGTCGAGATATATTTAGTTTCGGATAGCACCTTAGTTTCAAACTTGCATTTTAAATGTTGACTGCTTCAAATAAACTATGGTTATTTTTCAAAATTTTAATCTCATATTTGGACATTTTATACACAATATAGAATCGTAAATAAATACAAAATTTCATAAGAATTGGAAAATAAAATTTTAAATGCCTAAAATGTTCTAAAGGGGACCCCCTTTTGAATCGAAATTAACATACAAATCCCTATAGGAAATTAACATTGTTCCTATGCGAAGATAAGGTGGAAAGGGAATTTAAAAAGAGTAGAGAGAGACGATAATGTTTGCAAGTGAGAGAGATATATATATATGTTTTCTTTGAAACAATTAAAGACACAAATAAATTTAAAAAAAATGGGAATTTAAATAATAATTGATTTTTAATCTAATAAAAAGAAAAAGATTTAAATTCCGTTACCATGGCAACCATTTCTATCTTTCCTATGAAGAACAAGAGTAAAGTGGTCTTCAGAAGATTTCAACGGCAAAATGAGAATATACATTTTAAAGAGCATCTAAAAAATAGTTCATTTATGAATTTTAAAAAAAATCCTTGGAGGGAATTTTGAGAAAATCGAAAAAAACTGAAAAAGTACATCAGTAAAGTACTAGTACTTTTTGGCCGATTTTGTTCAAAAGCTTATTTTGAGATTCTTCAAAGGTACCTAAGTTAAATATAAAATTTCAATCCGGTAGCTCAATTCCTTCATGCTAAAAAAATGGTTCCACACATACAGACACACAGACACACAGACACACACACACACACACACACAGACCAATTTGCGGGACCCACTTTTTTTGGACTCAGGGGACCTCAAAACATGTATATCCATCAAAATCTCGACATCGAATTTTTGACATGATCGCAATACTTTCTCTCCTATATATTTCATATATAGGCTAAGAGAAAGTAAAAAGGGCGAAGATAAAAATAAGATAGGCATTAAAAACATTTTTTATACTAACAAGGGGAGTGCATGGCCTTCATGTCACCGATTTGAACGAACATTTTTTTATGTGTAGTACTTAATGAAAAACAAATTCTGTTAAAGCGAGAGAATGCACTTCTCAACCGTTCGTCTAAAAAAAAAAAAATGTTAAAGAATTTGCCAGAATGCCTTAAGCCGTTGCTAACATAAATAAATTTACAATAATATTAAATATTTCCTTATATACATAACAATATCCACCAAGATCATCATTGTTAAGCAACGCCAAGTGGTGCTGAAAATCGGGATAGGTGGCCAAAAAAAAAAAAAAAAAAAAAAAATATATATATATATATATATAAAATTTCAAAAATCTTCAAAAATTTATTATATTGTTATGTATTCATTAAATATTAAATATTATTGTAAATATATTTGTGTTCAATTAATAGTAATATATTTCTCGTATACTATTAAATATTTCCTTATATTATATTTTTGACAGAAAGCATTTGAATTTTCTTTAAATATATGTAACAACATGTTAAATAAGGGAAAGTAAAAAAGCCAATAATTAAAAAAAACTTTTTATTTATTTATTAATATTAAAAAATATTCTTAGAAATCCAAAAAATATAAATTACACAAAAAAAAATTAGTTACTCAGGGCAAGATTCGAACTTGGGATTACATGTTTACAAAGAATGAAAGCCACTAATCTAGCCACAATGGCTTTTTGTTTAGTTATTGTTAGAAACGGCTTAAATCATGCTGGCAAAATCTTTAACATTTTTTTTAGACGAACGAGAAGTGCATTCTCTCGCTTTAACAGAATTTGTTTTTCATTAAGTACTACACATAAAAAATCGTTCAAATCGGTGACATGAAGGCTATGCTATGCACTTGTTAGTATAAAAAATGTTTTTGAAAAAAATTCAAAACTTTTTTTTTGAAAAGTGACATATAAAATCTTATAATCAGTAAATAATATACAACTGTACAATATTTGGTTTCCTCAGTAAACTGAATATAAAAAACTAATATTTGTCATTACTTTTGTTACAATAAATCTTTTTGTACGATTTTAAGGGATATTATTTTCAAAAAGAGTACGTTAAAATAAAAAAAGAAATAATTTGGTTCTTCAGGGCGCACGCATAACTACACATCCAGATTTTATTTTATCCCTAGCCAGGGGGGCTTCGCTACCAATGCCTATACTTTTTAGATATACACACCGTCAGGAATATACATATATGTCATTCATGACGTGTAAATTTATTCGGAAAAGTTAGTGTCATCAATGAAAGAATTAATAATATTACTAACGTATCGTTTCTCCATCCTGTTTAGCCAGGCGATGATGTTGTTCTAGTTTATTGTTTTCCTCATGCGTTCTCAATTTAAGATTTGCATTACGTAATTATTTATGCTATTTGGGTTAAATGAAGTGATGTTCAAGGTAATTCGGGGCGTTACTTGTTTATATTCAAAGGATTTTGTCGAAAAAAAAACTCAAGGAAATGGGAAAATTCACAACTTTTAAGAAATAGGGACTTTTTCTTCTTATTTTCATGGAAAAGACATGCTTTTACTTTTAAAAATTTTGTATTTGAGTATAAGCAAAATTAAATATTTTTGCCCTTGGGTTTGGTGTAGTTGATAGCACGCCTGTCTTGTATACCAAGGGTCGCGGGTTCGAATCCCAGGCAGTCCGATGATTTTATTTAAGCCATTTGGATACCAAATGACAGGATAATTACTAAAATACTAAGTATCGTTTAAGATGCGCGTCTCGGGGTGCTAATTTTGGGAGTTTCAAGCGGCCACAATTTTGAAGCTATCGACCTCAATTTTTTTTTAAATTCAAGCTATTTAAAGTGTCTACATCTTATAGAAGCCCTTTTTTTCATTTTCGAAAAAATAAAATTTTTTTTTTGATTAATCGCATTAAATAAAATATATTTTTAAAAAATTCGCTCTATAACTTATAGATAATTAAATTAGTAATCATTGAGCTAAAAAATAATTAATTTTTTACCCTTAATTAATTAGCTGGAAACTTTCAAATGAAATGGAATAAATCACTTGTATTCCAATGGGAAACACTAACGCCATCTCTTGCCGCCTAGAGTAACTCGGTAGTGAATCGTCTCCTAACGGCTTTTCGAGACGCGCACCTTAAAGTCTTATATGGCCTAAGTTGCCGAAAAGACTGTGTGTATGTGTGTGAGTGTGAGTGTGGATGGGAAAAAAGTGTGAGTGTTAAAAAAAAATATATTTTTCTTAAACTTTATTTGTCAAATGCTTTTTTGATAGATTCCTTTTTTTCCTGTGCGTTTTTTTAAGAAATCAGTGACTGGTTTCAATTTGACTCATTGTCAGCCATGTATGAGCTATAATAATTTGAAGGGAAAAAAAATTATTTTATTTTTTTTGTTGATAAAAATGTTAATGGAAATGGATCATTATTTGATAGTTATAAACATGTAATGTGGAAGGAAACGCTTGAGGAAATATACTGCGAGGAGAAGAAGTCACACCACGTGACAGTACTGACTTTAATCATTTAAAGAGAGAAACAATGAAATATTCATCTTTTCCAAGATTTTATCTAGCAAAGGGCAACTATCCCTGCCTCTTAGGGTTAATGAACTGTCTGTCACACGAGAGATGGATTTTATTCACAAACAACCAGGAAGGATTGGAATTGAACTTGCATTTCACCTTATTTGATCTCAACAAGGTAAAAAAAAAAAACTAATTAACGACCGGGCAGAGGTGTGCAAGTCGAGTAATTTA
>JAKCPI010016358.1:0-10201 GCA_023213315.1 Euborellia annulipes | reverse complement strand
ACTAACCCAGATAGCACAGTACGTTTTATGTACGTACATAAGACGAATTGTGCGTCTTATGTACGTACATAAGACGTACTGTGCTAACTCTGTCCAAAAGCTAATTAAAATATCAATAGATTTCAATATTTCAAAAAGATCTATATTATTCTTTTTAAAAACACACTTCTCTCTCATCTAGTAGATAAAATCAAAACTCATTTCCAAGGTGAGAATATCGGAGGCTTTAAATTTATTTTCCCAAAGTCTGTTATTGTTCTCTGGCTGCTTATCTGATGGGTTTCGGACAGAGTGAGTGAGAGATCAACCATCGAATGAATCCTGATGGACAGGTCGAAAGGGAGCAAAACAAAAGCATCAGCCAGGGGGGAATACAATATATTGTGTTTTTGTATTTATAATCTATATTGATATTGTTTTGTTAAATAAATAATTCGTTAGCTAAAGTTTGAGATATTATATATTTGGAGAACCTTTTTTTTTTATTTTAATGAATAAAACATTTTATGAATAAATTTACATTTCGATAGTGTTGTTGTTATAATGGTTAAAAATTTTAACGTCAGGCTCGTTTCTATTAATTATATTAAAATAACTTTCGAATTTATTTATGAAATTCTATTTTAAAAATCAATTAAATTAATATTGGCACAAATAACCAAGTATTAATGTACGAAGAGAAATGAAATTTACCTCAAATGTCGTTAAAGTTTAGAAGAAACGCGAATTTGTTGCAGGAGCCCAGCTGAGACATGCCTCTCCCACGCGACGCCATGTTCCAAATGAGGGATGAACACGATTAACAGGGAAGATGCTTCACTTATTAGAGCTCCCTCTCTACTGAAGACTCCTTGACCTTCCTATTAAATATAAAGCAAATTTTTCCCATTAGAAAGTGTATAGACTCGAATCTCGGTTTTAAAGAAAAATCAATTTAAAACTATTGTACTTTTTCTAAATTTCATATACATGTATAGGGTAAGGGAAGGTAAAAATTTGGTGCGAGTGGTCGCACTGCATATTTTTTGTGTTGATATATGGACCGTTTATTTTGAAAGTGGTGTAAGTCCATTTAAAAAAAAAATGAAATATCACATAATTTATGCTTAAATTAATGTAAATTTTATATGTACCAGTATAACTAGCTAGTGGTAAATTTCTTAAAAAATTCTCATGTTTTGTACAATTGAAAATTGGTCGGTAAATAGATTCTTTAATAAACAGATATGTTAAACTTTCATTTTCTCGAAACAATAGAAAATGGACTTACACCACTTTTAAAATAAACTGTCCATATATTTAATAAATTTAAAAAACAATAATTATAAAATTTTCTGATCATAACAAACAAATTTATTGTAAAATGGGTGTTAAATAAATTTTTGTTTAATTTTCCTTTAATTGACTATCATAGGAATCTCTGTATCATATAATTCGTTAATGTCTGTTTGTCTGAAGGCGTAACAAGTGTCAATTATAATATTAAATTTTATTAGAAAAAAAAAAAAAAAAAAAAAAAAACAGGTAGATTTATTTTGAATGAAAATCCATTTTCAAAATCTCTAGAGAGAAAAAGAAGGCTTACGATTACCTAACATTTTTTTTTTTTTTTTTTTTGAAATAGAAATAGAAATACATACATAATATTGGGTAGAATTTGAATATTTTAGTAAATATTTCCTAAAACATGGTTATTGATCCATCCCAAGGGATGTCATTCAAGAATTATACCTGCACATTTTAGTCATTTATTGTGAAAGATAGCACTTCAAATAAATTAGTCAAAATAACAAATTACTCAGATTTTATTGGGAAATATTCATAGTATGCAAAATCTTTTTTTTTATAGAAAGCCATTTTGGATGTTTATTCTAATTTTGAAACATGGTAATAGAATTATCTTTAGCTAACATACATTTTTAGTAAAATTAAAGTTATATTCGGCTATTAATAACGGTGGGATGATGTGGGTTAGATGAGGTATATAAATATGAGAATAAGATTATCATTTTCCAAGAGGATTTCGGACCAGTGGGTTCAATTAAAGTCAAAAAGTTTTCTAAAGCAAAACTTTATTTGACTCCAGACAAGGTTTCGTCCACTTGCTGTAGGACTTTAGAGTGAATTTATTGTTATTAATCACAAATTAATTAAGAAATTTTTAAAATAAGCTTAGATGATTTATTTAAAAATCATCTGTCAAATTAGTTCAGCATTCTTGCAATAGATGGCAGGCTAGTCTAACAGCTGATCCCCTTTTGGCCTATATCTGACCTATATTTATATATTTTTATGCTTTTATAAAAGATACATAATATATAACAACATTTATAAAGTATTTATTATTAAAAGATCAATGAAAATCAACCAAATGCATTAAATATTATTAGCTAACATCATAGACGTCATTTGGGGGGGGCAGGGGGGGCATTTGCCCCCCCCCCAAGGGCTCTGATTTTTATAAAATTTTATATTATTCTAAATAAAATACTCCAAAATACATCTACGAGTATACAAACTGTACAAAATTAAACAATTAATTAAATTAAATATGTTTTGGCCAAGTTTGAGTACCCATTTGTAAGTAAATTTTAAGAAAAAAAATGTTTGCCCCCCCAAGAAAAAATTTGCCCCCCCCCCCAAGAAAAGTTGAAATGACGCCACTGGCTACCATTCTGACATCTCTTGGCAAATTTTTGAATTACTTGATTTTTTGGGCATACTTTTTATGACACACAACGCCCTCTTATCGGGAAAAACATGCGTAACACCTTCGCTCCCGTAGCCCCTTAAAATGGAAAAAATGATGGCTTCTAGAAGTTATTTATTTTTATATTCTATAATTTAAAAAAAAAAAGTTTGAATGTCTGTAATTTATTGCCAGATGTTTTTGGTAACTTGGTTAATGATGACCACGAACACTATTAATTTAACTATGTGATCATTTCCTAGAATTCCATCTCCTTTCTCTGGGCAAATGCATATTTTAAAAATAAAAGCCAGGGATGTATTTATGGTCGCCATTTAGCCCGCCAGGTCGGAGAAAATGATCGGCGCCGCCACGGGCTTGAGGGGGGTTCCCGGGGGCGCCTCTTCCCACCCAAACGCAGGAAGGGGGCCATAAAACGCCCGGCTCTCTCGCTCGAAATTGTTTTATTTTAATAATAGGACCTATAAAATTATATCCAAGCGTTAATTTTATAAACGAAATGAAGAATATGGAAATTAAGTCATTTTTTTTGTTATATTAAAAAAAAAAAAAAAAATTAAATAACTGAAATAATGATTTTTTATGAATGAATAAAAAAAAGTTGTGGAAAAATTTTATCATTAAACATTCTTTCATAATGATTTCAATTTATTAATTTTTTTCTGAATATACAGACTACCTAAAATATTATTTTACTGAATATTTTTTTAATAAGAAACAAGGAATTAATTTTACTTTCTCTTACCTATATGTATATGTTAATATATATTTAGGGAGAAAGTATGGGATTCATGTTAAAAATTCGATGTCGAGATTTTGATGGATATACACGTTTTGAGGTCCCCTGAATCCAAAAAAGTGGTTTTCGCGACATGGTCTGTCTGTGAAGAAAATATCTCAAGAACGAAAAGGGCTGCACAATATTTGAGAACAGCTGCAGAATAAGCAGTCGAAACGTTGTACAGTATTTATATTTTGAATAAATAATACAAAAATGTGGACTATAATTAAAAATTCCCCTAATAATATTTTTTTACTTTCTCTTACCTATGTATATATGTAATATATATATAGAGAGAAAGTATTGGATTCATGTCAAAAATTCGATGTCGAGATTTTGATGGATCTTCACGTTTTGAGGTCCCCTGAATCCAAAAAAGTGGTTTTCGCGACATGGTCTGTCTGTCTCTCTCTCCTCTCTCTGTGTGTGTGTGTGTGTGTGTGTCTGTGCTGTCTGTCTGTGAACAAAATATCTCAATAACGGAAAGAGCTAGGAGGTTGAAATTTTATATTTAAGTTAGGCACCCCCATGGGACGTGACACGAAGCTTTTAATCAAAATCGGCCAAAGAGTACTAGTACTTTACTGATGCACTTTTTCAGTTTTTTTCGATTTTCTCAAAATTTGCTCCAACGATTTTTTTTAAAATTCAAAAATCAATTATTTTTTAGATTCTCTTTAAAATGTATATTCTCATTTTGTGATTGAAATCTTCTGAAGACCACTTTACTCTTGTATTTCATAGGGAAGATAGGAGAAATGGTTGCCATGGTAACAAAATATAAATATTTTCCCATACTTATAAATTTTACATCTGAATTTAAATGTTCCGTACTGTCGGGAACTAAATATATGTCGACACAAAAATCTGGTGTGACAAGCACAGAACACAACTTTCGATTACCGAAGGTAAGAGAAAGTTGTGTGCTGTGCGCCAGTCACACCAGATTTTTTTTGATAAAATGGTGGATGCAGTTAGTAGTGCGTTAATTTCTTGGTGCAGTATATTATAAAGTAAAAAGGATAACTTAGTGTTTGTGATTAAGTAGATGAACTTAAAAAATAAATTATTGTCATTTAATTTGATAAAGTAAATATAATAGTAGGTTGGTGAGAACTTAATGTAGAAGCGGTGGGTTCAAGTTTGGGAATGGAGGGGGAGGCTCTAATTTGATTGCAATTATGGCTGAAAATAGAGGTGAGAGAGATAAAGAAATAGACAGGTGGTCAACCAGACAATGGACTCGAATAGAAGAACAAGAGAGACCATGTGCGAAGAAGGAAAGCAAATGACCGCCTTGGAGGACATTCTCAGAGATCTCTGGCGCGCGCAAAGTCTGTTGTTGTTGTTGTTGTTGAAGAGGTAGGGGAAAAGACGTTCACACACAAGAAGAAGAAGAAGAAGAAGACATTGACCAATAAGAGGGTCATCCAGTTTGTTGCACTGGCCGAACGATGGTGCATTCCTCTTACTAACCTTGCATGCACGCACGCACGCACATCACAACTGGCTTTTGGCGGGAAACCTCTTGGAGGAGGAATGGCACAATAAAGAGGCCCTCATGGGAGTCCAAAAATAAAAAAAATAAAGACAAGGACTGTCAAGATTATCATTTAGATAATCTCAACATAGTCAAAATAAAAATAAATTGATGTGGCGAGAATAACATAACCATTCTACACAAATTGGATGGTCTAATAAATTTATTCGGGATCAAAATTTGTTATAAAATAGTCAGGATTAATCATTGATTCGTAAATGTCTAATTGTCCCTAAAAACGTCTAACAAAAATAAATTAGTTTTTACTTTCTCTTACCTATATGGCTATGTTAATATACATATATAGCCTATATAGAGAGAAAGTATTGGATTCATGTCAAAAATTCGATGTTGCTCTCGGGTTTGGCGTAGTAGGTAGCGTGCCTACCTCCTATACCAAACGTCGCGGGTTCAGACCCCAGGCAGTCCGATGATTTTATTTAAGTCATTTGGATACCAGATGGCTTAAATAGAAATGTCTGAACCCCCAATAGATATTTTCAATACAACGGTTATCGTCAAAAGTCTTATATGGCCTAAGTTGCCGAAAAGACTATGAATGTGTGTGTGAGTGTGAATGTTAAAAAAAAAAAAACATATCTCAACCTAAACAATCTGGTGTGACAAGCACAGTACAGAACTTTCTCTTGCAGAAGGGTAAGAGAAAGTTGTGTGCTGTGCGACCAGTCGATTTTATTGACTAGATCAGAAAAATCTGGTGTGACTGGCGCAGCACACAACTTTCTCTTACCTTCGGTAATCGAAAGTTGTGTACTGTGCTTGTCACACCAGATTTTTCGTGTCGACATATATTTAGTTCCCGACAGTACGGAACATATGAATTCAGATGTGAAATTTATAAGTATGGGAAAATATTTATATTTTGTTACCATGGCAACCATTTCTCCTATCCTTCCCTATGAAATACAAGAGTAAAGTGGTCTTCAGAAGATTTCAATCGCAAAATGAGAATATACATTTTAAAGAGCATCTAAAAAATAATTGATTTTTGAATTTAAAAAAAATCGTTGGAGCAAATTTTGAGAAAATCGAAAAAAACTCAAAAAGTACATCAGTAAAGTACTAGTACCCTTTGGCCGATTTTGATTAAAAGCTTATTTTTCCGGTCCCGGGGGTGTTTAACTTAAATATAAAATTTCAACCTCATAGCTCAATTCCTTCATGCTTAAAATTGAACACACACACACCCACACACCCACACACCCACCCACACACCCACCCACACAGACAGACCATGTCGCGAAAACCACTTTTTTGGATTCAGGGGACCTCAAAACGTGAAGATCCATCAAGACATCTTCGACATCGAATTTTTGACATGAATCCAATACTTTCTCTCTATATATAGTATTACATAGATACATAGGTAAGAGAAAGTAAAAAAAAAAAAACTTAAAAAAAGCAACAAAAATCCCAACAAATCCTTTTTTTTTTTTTTTTTTTTTTTTTAAATTTAAACTAAAAAAAAAAAAAATTTTTTTTAAAATTCAATTGTATATAAAAAATTATACTATACCCCCACCCCTTCCATTAAAGTTAAATATTATATAGTAAAAAGAGCATTGGGGTAAAGGGGAGGGTAAAAGGCCTCGCCAAGGTTATCAAAAAAAGAGTCTGCTCTTTTATTAAAACCTTAACGCAAGATTTAGTATGGCTGATAAAAAAAAAAAAAATAGACAAGAGTCCAACTTTATGCTTTTTTTTTATCTGAAGATAATGGTGGCTGAAACGTATCGTAAAATGTACTTTAAGGGATCTTAGATGATTGGTAATGATTTTGCCCTTTTCTTACTAAGTTTTAACTGATTTCATTGGGAATGAAAAAAAGATTCACCTTTATAGAGCCTCGTTTATTTTTCGGGGAGATAAGTTAAGACAACTACTTTCTTTAATACTATTACTACCATTAATTCTACAATGTTTTTTCCTAACCAAAGTAATTATGTTTTGGGGTATGGAAGAGAGAGAGTTCCCTAAAAGTAACTATTTATACAAATAGGATGAAGAAAGAAAAGCAGATAGTATTTATATTTCAAATTTATTATTACAAATGAAAAGCAGATAGTATTTATATTTCATTTACTTAATGCCCACTAGGCACTTGAAATAAATACTAGCTGCTTTTCTTTCTTCATCCTGCTGCTCATCAACAACTTTTATCCAGCTATAAATCTACTTTTTTTCAAATTATAAATATGACTATTAAGGCCGCTACACAAGTAACTACAAACTTGACAAGCATGATTGCGCAATCTTTCTGTACCATCATGCACAAATTCACTTCGGCACTACACGGCACAAGCATGCTTGTGCAAGAAATAGCTTATGCTGAAAATTAACCTAAAAAAGTCAAACATAGAAGGTTATTTAATCGAAGAAATATTCATTCGTTAAATTGAATGTATCATGGTATATATATTAAATAAATATCAAATGTCAAGGCGTCTATAAAATGGCGGAGAGTTATGCTTGCGCAAATATGCTTGAGCATGATTAAAATTTAATCGAGCATCAAGAGGCTTGCGCAAAATTCTCCAATAGACGCTACAGTTTGCTTCAAAAAAATTGCACATGCATGCTTGCCATGTTTGTAGTTACGTGTGTAGCCATCTTTACTTAACGATTATATCAAATAAATTCGAAAAAAGGCAATGTGTACTTTATTTTATTTAATTTGATACCTGCCCCCAAGCGACCCATCAAAATATGATTAATATTAATACAGAAATAAAAGAGTTATTATATAATAATGAAAGATGCAATATGTGGATAATTAAAAACAAATGATGACAAACATGCCAACAAGCTCGATATTTATTACTCTGAAGATGATCAGATAACAAAGTTCGAAACATTGTCAAGGGTGGGAATATGTTTTAATTAGCCTAACCATTTATTTATTTAATAAATAACAAGCTACTTCTAATGTTTTCTTATTTGTAATTTTTTTTATCTCTACTAACTCGTGTATTCTAAATTAAGATTCGAATTATAGATTTGAGAAAAATACTTGAAGTTGAAAAATTTATATTTTTAAATTTCAATTTCATCTAAATTATCAGGTTTAATTTACTTCTAATTAAGCTTTTTGGATTGGATTGTGAAATATAAATAACCACAACACTGACAGTGGTTTTAAATGAAATTCTAAAAGATACATGAATGGAAATAGAGAGAATAAGAAAAGGAAGGGATAAAAGACACCGAACGTGCGAGGACAAACGAAATGCAGGCCAAAATGGAGTTAAATGAATAAAGAATCAAGTCCTCTCTGTACATGGATAGGATACGAAGAATGTTCCGGAAATACACTTATTTGTTTATTCGTTGCGTATTTGATAAAATCAGTGATAATTAAATGTTTCAAAATTTAGGAGTTTTAATTATATAGCTGAATGGTGGAGCATAATAAAATCCCATCCATTGCATTTTTATCTGATACTAAAAAATCTAAGAATTAAATGTAAAATATATTTGCAATTATTAATGAAATTAACAACCAAGTATAAAAAAAAAGGAAATTGGAAAATGAAAGGAAATTCTCCCGGAAAAAGAGCAGTCATGAGTGGATATATATTTAGTTTCCGACAGTACGGTACTGTACATTCGAGAGATTTATAAGTATGAGAAAATATTTATATTTTGTTACCATATATGGTAACTGTTGCTATAGCAACCATTTCTCCTATCTTTCCTATGAAGTACAAGAGTAAAGTGGTCTTCAGAAGATTTCAATGGCAAAATGAGAATATAAATTTTAAAGAGCATCTGAAATATAATTGATTTTTGAATTTTAATCAAAATCTTTGGAGCCAATTTTGAGAAAATAAAAAAAAAAAAAAAAAACTGAAAAAGCGCATCAGTAAAGTACTTGTACTCTTTGGCTGATTTTATTCAAAAGCTTCAGGTCACTTCCCTGGGGGTTCCAAACTTAAATAAAAAATAATAAAATGAATATTAGAAAAGTTGCCACCCTTTCGTTTTGAACTAGATACGCCCATGCGTCTGCTAATTTGCAAATAAGATACAATCAAGTTAATTTTGTATTATTTTTTTTACAAGCCTTTTCCGCATCTTAGGCCATGCCCAGGAATATTTATTTATACTATTTATACAAATGATTTAAATAAATTCATCGGACTACTTGTGGTAAACTCATACCCACTGCCCTTAGCTTATTTTGACATTTGTCAACATCTCTAAACTCTCGGCCACTGGGGGGGGAATAAAGTTCATATTAGTGAGTTAACATAAATTGTAATATTGGTAAACTTTCTTGAGTTTAATGGCTGTACGTAGATAATCAATTAAAAGAAAAGGATGTGAACTTTACCGGGAAACCAGCAGTCAGGTAAAATAAAACATTATATTCTGTTGCAAACGTTTCGAGAGCTAGTCGCACTCATCTTCAGGGCACGCAGAATTGTCAAAAATAAGTACAGGTGGTGTGGTATTGCATATTAATACCTTGTTTAAACATGTTTGTATTATTTTGAAAAAGTGTGCAAATATACTGCATTTTAAAAAACGCAAATAATCATTTGCTGTTTTATTGCAGTTTCGGTCGCAAAGTTGTTTGTTGAATAGTTGTCTGATGAAAGTAGGTGGATATTAGAGAGAAGGATGAATAAATAAAATCCGGAGATGATTTTCAGGCCAATTAATTTGGATTAACTTCTTCTGCAACGTTTCGAAGACAAAACGACTCCTTCAGGGAAGAATGATTCTTCGTTTAGCACCATTGCCTTTCACTACATGTGTATTAGCATGATTAACCACAACTTTTAATGACAAAATTGAGGGCTATTTGTTTTGTTGACCTCGCTTGGTCATGAAAAAGGAGTCGTTTTGGCTCCGAAAAATTGACTCATATCGGAAGGAGTTAATCTAAATAAATTGGCCTGAAAATCATCTCCGGATTTTATTTTATTTATTCATCCTTCTTTTGTATATTTGCACACTTTTATGACTATACAAAATAATACGAACATGTTTAAACATGTAACGTACCACACCATCTGTACTTATTTTTGACAATTCTTAGTGCCCTGAAGGTGAGTGCGACTAGCTCTCGAAACGTTGGCAACTGAATATAAAGTATCTTATTTCACCTGGCGGCTGTTTTCTCGGGAAGGTTCACATCCTTTTT
>JAKCPI010016357.1:0-30805 GCA_023213315.1 Euborellia annulipes | reverse complement strand
GAAAGAAACTCATAAATAGCAACAAAACTTGGCTAAAACCCATTGTTTTTTTGTTTTGTTTGTTTTTTTCAATTCTAACTAATAGCACAAAAAACTTGTTTTAAAAAATTCAATTGTATTAAAAATTTTAAACTATTGCCAGACCTCTTCCATTAGGTTCAAATTATACATTGCAAAGAGAGCATCTGCGTTAAGGGCAGGGTTAGCGCCTTACCAAGGTTATCAAAAAAAGAGTCTGCTCTTTTATTAAAACCTCAACGCAAGATTTAGTATGGCTGATAAAAAAAAAAAATAGACAAGAGTCCAACTTTATGCTTTTTTTTTTATCTGAAGATAATGGTGGCTGAAACGTATCGTAAAAATGTACTTTAAGGGATCTTAGATGATTGGTAATGATTTTGCCCTTTTCTTACTAAGTTTTAACTGATTTCATTGGGAATGAAAAAAGATTCACCTTTATAGAGCCTCGTTTATTTTTCGGGGAGATAAGTTAAGACAACTACTTTCTTTAATACTATTACTACCATTAATTCTACAATGTTTTTTCCTAACCAAAGTAATTATGTTTTGGGGTATGGAAGAGAGAGAGTTCCCTAAAAGTAACTATTTATACAAATAGGATGAAGAAAGAAAAGCAGATAGTATTTATATTTCACATTTACTTAATGCCCACTAGGCACTTGAAATAAATACTAGCTGCTTTTCTTTCTTCATCCTGCTGCTCATCAACAACTTTTATCCAGCTATAAATCTACTTTTTTTCAAATTATAAATATGACTATTAAGGCCGCTACACAAGTAACTACAAACTTGACAAGCATGATTGCGCAATCTTTCTGTACCATCATGCACAAATTCACTTCGGCACTACACGGCACAAGCATGCTTGTGCAAGAAATAGCTTATGCTGAAAATTAACCTAAAAAAGTCAAACATAGAAGGTTAATTAATCGAAGAAATATTCATTCGTTAAATTGAATGTATCATGGTATATATATTAAATAAATATCAAATGTCAAGGCGTCTATAAAATGGCGGAAAGTTATGCTTGCGCAAATATGCTTGAGCATGATTAAAATTTAATCGAGCATCAAGAGGCTTGCGCAAAATTCTCCAATAGACGCTACAATTTGCTTCAAAAAAATTGCACATGCATGCTTGCCATGTTTGTAGTTACGTGTGTAGCCATCTTTACTTAACGATTATATCAAATAAATTCGAAAAAAGGCAATGTGTACTTTATTTTATTTAATTTGATATCTGCCCCCAAGCGACCCATCAAAATATGATTAATATTAATACAGAAATAAAAGAGTTATTATATAATAATGAAAGATGCAATATGTGGATAATTAAAAACAAATGATGACAAACATGCCAACAAGCTCGATATTTATTACTCTGAAGATGATCAGATAACAAAGTTCGAAACATTGTCAAGGGTGGGAATATGTTTTAATTAGCCTAACCATTTATTTATTTAATAAATAACAAGCTACTTCTAATGTTTTCTTATTTGTAATTTTTTTTATCTCTACTAGC
Organism: Euborellia annulipes; assembly: GCA_023213315.1. Classification (NCBI taxonomy): domain Eukaryota; kingdom Metazoa; phylum Arthropoda; class Insecta; order Dermaptera; family Anisolabididae; genus Euborellia; species Euborellia annulipes. The sequence goes on along the minus strand of JAKCPI010016357.1, from coordinate 29,263 downwards.
TCGTGTATTCTATATTAAGATTCGAATTATAGATTTGAGAAAAATACTTGAAGTTAAAAAATTTATATTTTTAAATTTCAATTTCATCTAAATTATCAGGTTTAATTTACTTCTAATTAAGCTTTTTGGATTGGATTGTGAAATATAAATAACCACAACACTGACAGTGGTTTTAAATGAAATTCTAAAAGATACATGAATGGAAATAGAGAGAATAAGAAAAGGAAGGGATAAAAGACACCGAACGTGCGAGGACAAACGAAATGCAGGCCAAAATGGAGTTAAATGAATAAAGAATCAAGTCCTCTCTGTACATGGATAGGATACGAAGAATGTTCCGGAAATACACTTATTTGTTTATTCGTTGCGTATTTGATAAAATCAGTGATAATTAAATGTTTCAAAATTTATGAGTTTTAATTATATAGCTGAATGGTGGAGCATAATAAAATCCCATCCATTGCATTTTTATCTGATACTAAAAAATCTAAGAATTAAATGTAAAATATATTTGCAATTATTAATGAAATTAACAACCAAGTATAAAAAAAAAGGAAATTGGAAAATGAAAGGAAATTCTCCCGGAAAAAGAGCAGTCATGAGTGGATATATATTTAGTTTCCGACAGTACGGTACTGTACATTCGAGAGATTTATAAGTATGAGAAAATATTTATATTTTGTTACCATAGCAACCATTTCTCCTATCTTTCCTATGAAGTACAAGAGTAAAGTGGTCTTCAGAAGATTTCAATGGCAAAATGAGAATATAAATTTTAAAGAGCATCTGAAATATAATTGATTTTTGAATTTTAATCAAAATCTTTGGAGCCAATTTTGAGAAAATCAAAAAAAAAAAAAAAAAAAAAAAAAAAAAAAAAAAAAAAAAAAACTGAAAAAGTGCATCAGTAAAGTACTTGTACTCTTTGGCTGATTTTATTCAAAAGCTTCGGGTCACTTCCCTGGGGGGGTTCCAAACTTAAATAAAAAATAATAAAATGGATATTAGAAAAGTTGCCACCCTTTCGTTTTGAATTAGATACGCCCATGCGTCTGCTAATTTGCAAATAAGATACAATGAAGTTAATTTTGTATTATTTTTTTTACAAGCCTTTTCCGCATCTTAGGCCATGCTCAGGAATATTTATTTATACTATTTATACAAATGATTTAAATAAATTCATCGGACTACTTGTGGTAAACTCATACCCACTGCCCTTAGCTTATTTTGACATTTGTCAACATCTCTAAACTCTCGGCCACTGGGGGGGGAATAAAGTTCATATTAGTGAGTTAACATAAATTGTAATTATTGGTAAACTTTCTTTAGTTTAATGGCTGTACGTAGATAATCAATTAAAAGAAAAGGATGTGAACTTTACCGGGAAACCAGCAGTCAGGTAAAATAAAACATTATATTCTGTTGCAAACGTTTCGAGAGCTAGTCGCACTCATCTTCAGGGCACGCAGAATTGTCAAAAATAAGTACAGGTGGTGTGGTATTGCATATTAATACCTTGTTTAAACATGTTTGTATTATTTTGAAAAAGTGTGCAAATATACTGCATTTTAAAAAACGCAAATAATCATTTGCTGTTTTATTGCAGTTTCGGTCGCAAAGTTGTTTGTTGAATAGTTGTCTGATGAAGATAGGTGGATATTAGAGAGAAGGATGAATAAATAAAATCCGGAGATGATTTTCAGGCCAATTAATTTGGATTAACTCCTTCTGCAACGTTTCGAAGCCAAAACGACTCCTTCAGCCAAGAATGATTCTTCGTTTAACACCATTGCCTTTCACTACATGTGTAGTAGCATGACTAACCACAACTTTTAATGACAAATTTGAGGGCTATTTGTTTTCTTGACCTCGAATGGTCCTGAAGAAGGAGTCGTTTTGGCTGGGAAATGTTGACTCATAGCGGAAGGAGTTAATCCAAATAAATTGGCCTGAAAATCATCTCCGGATTTTATTTTATTTATTCATCCTTCTTTTGTATATTTGCACACTTTTATGACTATACAAAATAATACGAACATGCTTAAACATGATAATAATATGCAGTACTACACCATCTGTACTTATTTTTTACAATTCTTAGTGCCCTGAAGGTGAGTGCGACTAGCTCTCGAAACGTTGGCAACTGAATATAAAGTATTTTATTTCATCTGGCTGCTGTTTTCTCGGGAAGGTTCACATCCTTTTTTTATCTTTCTCTTACCTATGTATATATGTAATATATATATAGAGAGAGAGTATTGGATTCATGTCAAAAATTCGATGTCGAGATTTTGATGGATCTTCACGTTTTGAGGTCCCCTGAATCCAAAAAAGTGGTTTTCGCGACATGGTCTGTCTGTGTGTGTGTGTCGTGTGTGTCTGTGAACAAAATATCTCAAGAACGAAAAGAGCCAGGAGGTTGAAATTTTATATTTAAGTTAGGCACCCCCATGGGACGTCACACGAAGCTTTTGAACAAAATCGACCAAAGAGTACTAGTACTTTACTGATGCACTTTTTCAGTTTTTTTCGATTTTCTCAAAATTTGCTCCAACGATTTTTTTTAAAATTCAAAAATCAATTATTTTTTAGATTCTCTTTAAAATGTATATTCTCATTTTGTGATTGAAATCTTCTGAAGACCACTTTACTCTTGTTCTCCATAGAAAAGATAGGAGAAATGGTTGCCATGGTAACAACATATAAATATTTTGCCATACTTATAAATTTTACATCTGAATTCAATTGTACCCTACTGTCGGAAACTAAATACATGTCGACACAAAAAATCTGGTGTGACAAGCACAGTAATCGAATGTTGTGTACTGTGCTTGTCACACCAGATTTTTTTGTGTCGACATGTATTTAGTTTCCCGACAGTAGGGTACATTCGATTTTCAAGATGTAAAATTTTTTTTTTTTTTTTTTTTAAACATTCACACTTTTTCTCATTCACACTCACACTCACACACACTTCACACTGTCTTTTCGGCAGCTCAGGCCATATAAGACATTTACGACAACCGTTATTTATGAATTTATATATATTAGGGTCCAGGCATTTTTATTTAAGCCATCTGGATACCAGATGGCTTAAATAAAAATGCCTGGACCCTAATATATATAAATTCATAAATAACGTGTTGTCGTAAATGTCTTATATGGCCTGAGCTGCCGAAAAAACATGGTGTGAATGTGTGTGTGTAGTGTGAGTGTGAATGAGAAAAAAGTGTGAATGTTTTTAAAAAAAAAAAAAAAAATTTTACATCTTGAAAATCGAATGTACCCTACTGTCGGAAACTAAATACATGTCGACACAAAAAATCTGGTGTGACAAGCACAGTACACAACATTCGATTACCGAAGGTAAGAGAAAGTTGTGTGCTGTGCGCCAGTCACACCAGATTTTTTCTAATTTAATTATTGGACTTATATTTTCCTTGCTGGAAAACTTGTAAATATCAACAAACGAAATAGGAAATTACTTTATTGTAGAAACCAAATAAGTTTTCTTAATAGAAAAAAAAAAAGATGGTTAACTGATAACAATTCTCAATATATTACTTTTCTCTTACCTATGTATATATGTAATATATATATAGAGAGAAAGTATTGGTTTCATGTCAAAAATTCGATGTCGAGATTTTGATGGATCTTTACGTTTTGAGGTCCCCTGAATCCAAAAAAGTGGTTTTCGCGACATGGTCTGTCTGTCTGTGTGTCTGTGTGTGTGTCTGTCTGTCTGTGTGTCTGTGTGTGTTCAATTTTAAGCATGAAGGAATTGAGCTAGGAGGATGAAATTTTATATTTAAGTTAAATACCCCCCGGGACCGGAAAAATAAGCTTTTAATCAAAATCGGCCAAAGAGTACTAGTACTTTACTGATGTACTTTTTCAGTTTTTTTCGATTTTCTCAAAATTCGCTCTAACGATTTTGATTAAAATTCAAAAATCAATTATTTTTTAGATGCTCTTTCAAATGTATATTCTCGTTTTGCCCTCAAAATTGTTTGAAGCACACTTTACTCTTGTATTTCATAGGAAAGATAGGAGAAATGGTTGCCATGGTAACAAAATATAAATATTTTCCCATACTTATAAATTTTACATCTGAATTCAAATATTCCCTACTGCCGGGAACTAAATACATGTCGACACAAAAAATCTGGTGTGACAAGCACAGAACACAACTTTCGATTACCGAAGGTAAGAGAAAGTTGTGTGCTATGCGCCAGTCACACCAGATTTTTTTTTATTTGATTCCTTTCTTAAGCCAATAGCTTATATAAACATCGTTTTTTCTTGTTTTCTAAGACAATAATTCATTTTTATAAATGAATTTTCTTTAGTTAGAGAGTATCAAATAAGGAGTTAAGTAATTCGTGTAAAAATTTGAGCCTCTTTTTTTCTTTTGGTAATTTGATCATCAAATATTTATTTTCTTCCGCCATTAAAGAAGTGCTTTTTAATAACTCACATTATTGAACGTCTCACAAAGTGTATAAGATATTAAATTTTTAACGTGAATTTATTTCTCGCTATGTAACCGAATACAATTTATGTGACTTTGTGAGACTTATTCACTCTCTAAAAAAAAAAGGCAAAGAAGATGAAGAAGGAGAAAGAACGAAGTTTAAAAAATTGTTATTGCTTGCTTTTTGATAATTAAATGAACAAAAGGAAACAACAACTTTATGACTCCCTTAAATTAAATATTTCAAATTACAACGCCCTCTCTCTAAAGGAATGAACAAATACGGAAAGCTGAGTACTTTTTTTTCTTTTTTACGTGAATTAGAAAATATTAGACTTGATATGAAATTTATTCCAAAGTAAGAAATGGTATATACCCTTATCGGATGTTATTTTAAAATCTATTTATATATAAAAAATCTGGTGTGACTGGCGCACAGCACACAACTTTCTCTTACCCTTCGGTAAGAGAAAGTTGTGCACCGTGCTGGTCACACCAGATTTTTTGTGTCGAGATATATTTAGTTTCCGATAGCACCTTAGTTTCAAACTTGCATTTTAAATGTTGACTGCTTGAAATAAACTATGGTTATTTTTCAAAATTTTAATCTCATATTTGGACATTTTATACACAATATAGAATCGTAAATAAATACAAAATTTCATAAGAATTGGAAAAAAAAATTTTAAATGCCTAAAAAGTTCCAAAGGGGACCCCCTTTTGAATCGAAATTAACATACAAATCCCTATAGGAAATTAACATTAGGCCTATGAGAGAAGGCGGAGAGACAGGCGATAATGTTTGCAAGTGAGAGAGAGAGAGATATATGTTTTCTCCTAAGCAATTAAAGACACAAATAAAATAAAAATAAATGGGAATTTAAATAATAATTGATTTTTAATCTAATAAAAAGAAAAAGATTTAAATTCCGTTACCATGGCAACCAGTTCTATCTTTCCTATGAAGAACAAGAGTAAAGTGGTCTTCAGAAGATTTCAACGGCAAAATGAGAATATACATTTTAAAGAGCATCTAAAAAATAGTTCATTTATGAATTTTAAAAAAAATCCTTGGAGGGAATTTTGAGAAAATCTAAAAAAACTGAAAAAGTACATCAGTAAAGTACTAGTACTTTTTGGCCGATTTTGTTCAAAAGCTTATTTTGAGCGTGTGGGAAGGTACCTAAGTTAAATATAAAATTTCAATCCGGTAGCTCAATTCCTTCATGCTAAAAATCTGTCCACACATACAGACACACGCACACACACACACACACACACACACACACACTACATACACACAGACCAATTTGCGGGACCCACTTTTTTGGACTCAGGGGACCTCAAAAACATGTATATCCATCAAAATCTCGACATCGAATTTTTGACATGATCGCAATACTTTCTCTCCTATATATTTCATATATAGGCTAAGAGAAAGTAAAAAATGGTTTGTATGTACAGTGGCTACTAAAGGTTTATCTAACCTCGCTCTAATTTCATAGCTTTATATAATTTATTTATTCTACTTGTCAAAAATGTCAAATTAAAAACAGACTCAAATTTATAAATGAAAAAATAAAAGGTAAAATATTCAATTTTTAAAAGAAACGAATTATTAATGCACCCCGTTCTCTTTTTACACCGTGCAAAAAAAATAAATATATAGGTAATACAAACTGCAAAAATTTGGTATAAGAAATAAAATTCAATTTTGTTATTATTATAATATATATTTTCTCTTTCTCACGTCTTGTTTCAATATTATTTGTTTTTCTCAAGCCGGCTATAAGAAATAATATATTCTCATATTAAGGTGGAAATCATATTCCGAAGATGACCAACTTTAAAAGAGTGCCAATCAGGAAAGATTTTTAGAAAGTGGCGTTATTTAGAGGGGGCAAGAGAGGACATTTACCCCCTCCCCCAGCCCCAAGACTTTTAATTTCTTTTAAATTTCACATCATTTAAATTAAAATTTAAAAAATATTAAACTCTTTAGAGCTCGTCCGTAAATTACGTAAAGTGTTAGGGAAGGGGTCTGGCCAAAACATTACCGTGACATAGGGTACCCGGGGGGGGGGGGTAGCAGCCAAGGAATTAAATAAAAGACTCATTTAATTTTTCAATCGTCGACGTTTCGGTCGCAAATCACCACCTTCCTCGGGATTCTGACAATTCATCGTCATGAAGAAGGTCGTGATTTGAGACCGGAACGTCGACGATTGATTAATTAAATAAGTCTTTTATTTAAAACCTTGGCTACCTCTTCTCCTATATCTAAAATAAATGACTGTTTTTGAAATTTCTGTTGAAGTTTTTAAAAATTTCCGTATTGTTTGTAATTATATAATTTTTTTTTTTTTTTATAAGAAACTCAATATAACTACAAAAAGAAAGGTTCGCTTTTTTATATTTTGTAATTCGACAAACGCTTTCGAGCCAAAAAAATTCAAAAAATACACTAACAAAAACAAATTTTTTTTTTTTAATTTGTTTAAGATCTTTTTTTTTTGTCCCCGTCCCTATTTATTTCAATTGTTTGGTATCCAATTCAATTTAAATAAATTTTTCCCCTGGGACGGGAGGCGAAACCTCAACCTCTAGCACCAGAAGCTAAAACAAACTTTTATATCAATGAAAAAATAATAATATATTGTATTTAGGTAATATTTATTAAGAATTCGGAAAGAGAGGAGAGGAAGAGGCAGATTCAAGGGAGAAGGGTAATGGGGGGGGGGGGGGGGTAAATATGATTGAGTTGAAGATTCAAATTACCATTAATAAATAACTTAATTAACTGATTAAAATTATAGAAGTATTAAAATTGATCAAATATTTGAATATCAATCAGGTAAATTAAGTTAAAACACAAGTTATATGTTTACATTATACGTATTTTTGAAACTCAATGTGTCATCTTCAGAACTAATTCAAATATAATATAGAATAGCTGTTGTTTTTTCTGTGAAAAGGATGGGGGGGGGGACTCAAACCGCTAGTGGAAATAGATAAATAAATTTACATTCCTCGTCAGGTTTTTAAATATTCAAAAATATAAAGTTTGTTTTATTTTTTAGAGTCTATTTTATTATAATCTTATAATTTTTGCAGTTTGATAGTCTTTATTTAATTAAAATCCTCTTTTTAATTTTATTCCCATTTATATATTATTTAACTAAATTTTAACATAATCACAAATAATATTAAATCTAATTATCTTTCAATTTAGCTAATCTTTATGCGAATTTCATTTTATACTCATCCCCGTTATTATTCATAAAAAAAAAAAAACTTTTAATGAAACCAAATGATCCATGAAAAACGTTAAAATTTACTTTGTTAAATGATTATGCCAACTCATAATAACTGTTAAATTTTACCCCTTTTTCACACCCTCCGTAACAGACAGATATAATATCACTCATAAAAGTTGCTGGATCTATTTTCACAAAATTACATCAGTGCTATGTATATTATTAGTACACAACTGACGATACTTATTTTGGTGAGTGCGCCATTAGAAAACAAAAAAAAATTGCTTTATAAAAGTCATAAAACACAAAAGGAGGGTGTGAAATAGAGAGGGTGGGAATAAATTTAACACTCTGCATCCATAAAGTTAAATTTCAATAGACAAATTTTGTTGTGTTTTATCCATATGATGTGATATTATCACAGATATTAAAACAAAACAAGAGAAACATTTAAATTTCTTTTTATGATATTATTAACAAGTACAGTAAAAGAGATGAATTATATATTCATATTTAAATAGGCCTATAATAATAATTATAATCTAAAAAAAAATCTCATTTAACTTAAACCCTTATCTCAGAGTAAACAAAAGATATGAAATTGTAATATTTGGTGTCTATCAACAACGTTCATCCCTTCTTTAAAGAATGCGTTATATATTAACGACCCTTGAAGAATATTTTTTTCAACATCAACATCGGAAAAAGGATAAAAAATACTTCAAAAAAAAAAAAAAGTAAAAATTAAAAAAAATTGAAGAGAAATTTATTTAAATTATGTAAGAGTCAAGATAGATTATTATGAACAGCATACCGAATGTAATTACCTATTATCTCAAAAAATTAAAAATAAATAAAACGATGGATATTTAATTAAATAATTTGGATACTAAATAAATGGTATAAATAAAATTGCTGGACTCCCGTAATATATTGAAAAATGAGTATCATTCAAGTCAATATAACCTAAGATTCCGAAAAGAATTGAAAAAAAATAAAATAAGGTTATGTTTTTTATAGTGTTAAGTACAGGTTCAAATAAAAGTAAAATATGAAATAGATTTAAGTAATTTTAAAAATGAAAATTAACTGGTTGGGTTCTCATGTTTCATATTTTATATTAGAGGTCTGATGATGGTCAAAGATTTACCGAAACACCCACCACCTAAAACATAATGGATTTATGAATTTTAATCAAAATCGTTAGAGCGAATTTTGAGAAAATCTAAAAAAAAAAAAATCTGAAAAAGTACTAGAACTTTTTGGCTGATTTTGTTGAAAAGATTCGTGTTACGTTCCACGGGGGTACTGTACCTAACTTAAATATACAATTTCAACCTCCTAGCTCTTTTGATTCTTGAGATATTTTGTTTACAGACACACAAACAAATCATTTTGAGGTACCCACTTTTTTGAACATAGGGTAATCCCCCCCCCCCGGAGATTTGAGATAAATATTGTTTTTGAAAATTAAATTTTATTTTTGATATAAAATTGTAAAAATGATTTATATTCTGGCAAATAAGTAGAGAATGCACCTTAAAATTACCAAAAGTAAGAAAAAAATTGTGTGTGTGTGTGCGACCAGTTACAACCAAATTACCTCCCCCCCCTACAAACTCCTTTGGATCCGCTCTTGACTCAGTTTCACTCAGGGACCCTCATATCTATTAAAATCTCAACATCGAATTTTTGACATGAATCCAATACTTTCTCTCTCTATATATATATTAAATAAATAGGTAAGAGAAAGTAAAAATGAATACGACTTGTACTAAGTATAATATAATAGGCTGTAATTTGAGGAAAGCCATTTAATTGTCAATAGAGTAGATAAGTACCTTCTCTAAGCAAGTTCCCAAGACCTTAAGCACCTTGTCTCCTTGGACGGATGGATATTATTTTCATTTGAAAAGAACTTGATGAGAAAACGTCACCCCGCATGTTCACTCTCTTACTCTCATCAGAGGTTTATTTACAAAAGCGGTTTTGAGTGACTTCCTCTTGAGAAGAGAATTAGAGCAAAAAGAGTTGAAGAAAAGGGCCCTTAAAAGAAACAGTTGGGACAATCCCCCCCCCCCCACTACCATCCAATACCTAACGACTCACCTGAAGAAGAAAAATAGGAAGTGAATAATCAGGCGGATGTCGATGATAAAGGACAAGACGAGTTCTTTGAGAAACAGGATACAGCCTGCGAGATCGAGTAAGCCATACATAAAATTAATTAAATATTCTATAGTACCTGTACTCCCTCTCTCTCTCTCTCTCTCATCCATCTAAATCAACTAGAGTATAGTCAAATAGACTGGTGAAGAAATTCTAGCTCAATAAAAGATCCAAGTCTGATTGAAGTATCCAAATTATGATATGATATATTACTTAGGACATGATTGGGCATCGCGGGAAGGCGTAGAAGTGAAAGTTAATTACCAATCTGTTTCGAAAAATTTTCACCAAAAGAGCGCTGTACTGATAATAATTTATCTTACAAGTTATTATCCGAAAATATATTATTATTAATCACATATTAATTAAGAAATTTTTAAAATAAGCTTCGATGATTTATTTAAAAAAACCAACTGTCAAATTAGTTCAGCATTCTTGCAATAGATGGCAGGCTAGTCCAACAGCAGATATAGTATTAGCCTATATCTGGCCTATATTTATATATTTTTATGCTTTTATAAAAGATACATAATATATAATAACATTTATAAAGTATTTATTGTTAAAAGATCAATGAAAATCAACCAAATGCATTAAATATTATTAGCTACCATTCTGACATCTCTTGGCAAATTACTTGAATTACTTGATTTTTGGGCATACTTTTTATGACACACTACGCCATCTTATCGGGAAAAACATGCGTAACCACTTCGCTCCCGTTCCCCCTTAATACAGTCAGTAATCAAATATTCAACAATTAATTGTATTGAGCAGAGTGCACAAATAAGGATTTTAGGATTAGTAATAACTCCGAAAATCTTAACCTTGAAGGTATTAGTAGTTTAATAAAGACTCAAACTACAAATAAATGACTTAGCCAATTGTGTTCTGATCAGAGTATCCGGATCTACGGCCTGGATCTGTGGCTGGGTCATGTTCCCTTCTTAAACAAATACAAACATGTACTCAGGTAGCAAGTTGGACAATGCAAACGGGGTCTATCCGGATCAGTTGGAGACCGGTTTCAAAAATAAAAGGATTTTCACAGGAATTAAATAGAGATTTATCAGGATCTCCGTCAAATCGGCCATTTGAAATTCAAATTTGTTCAACGTGGGTTATAAAATAAATAAAGAATTTTTTTTTGCCAAGTTTAAAAGAAACATTTTGAGAGCAAAGTGTACTTAAAAAGATTATTTAGCTTTATTTAGACTATATACATGTGTAATTGTTAGATATTTAGACCTAAATGACTAAAAGAAATTAAATCACTAAATTAAATATAAATTTATTTATTTATTCCAGAGACAAAATAAAAAGATTCCTTTAACGGATAAAGTAAAGCTAAAATGATATAATCCTTAAACTTGTTATGACCAAAAAGAAGCTTATTAATAATAAATTTGTGTATAAATAGGGAATATCAATGTGGTAGGGTTCCTCCCACTTTTTTTCTCTTTGCCTGCTCCCTTTGAACCCTTTTTCTTAGTCTTCTTTTAATAGAAGACAAAAAAAAAGACGGTATCGCAGCGTTTATAAAGTAGAACAAAGTAAATGGTGGATGATTTTTTTTTTTCGTTTGGTTAAATCAGTGTTGTTGGGAGGTCCTTAAAAAAATAATTGGATATCTATTTATACCTCTTCAGATTAAATAAGTTATTTTTAATTAAAAACTTTTTTTTGTAATAATATATCATGTAAAAAAAAAAAAATCCAAAAGCAACTTTCTCTTACCTACGGCAGGAGAGAGTTGTGTACTGTACTTGTCACAGCAGATTTTTTGTGTCGACATATAGTTAGTTTCCACCAATATATTAGAATGCAAGATATAAAATTTATAAACATGGGAAAATATTTATATTCTGTTAGCATGGTTCTCCTATCTTTCCTATGAAGTACAAGAGTAAAGTGAACTTCAAAATATTTCAATGACACAATGATAATATACATTCTAAAGATCAAAATATAAAATAAATGATTTTTTATCAAAATCGTTGGAGCGAATTTTGAGAAAACCGAAAAAAAAAGTACATCATTAAAGTAGTTTTTGACCGATTTTGTTTAAAAGCTTATTTTCACGACCTAGGGGGGTGCCTAACTTAAAATAAAATTTAAATCTCCTAGCTCAATTTCTTCATTCTTTAAATTGGAAAAACGTTCGTCCCGCCTAATTAACTTTATGTTATTTAAATTAATAGTTTTTATTTATTTAGTAATTTATGTTGTGATGATATGTGATTCTCAATCAATTAGATAATCTGATTGAAATGGTATTTATATTATATCCATCAAAATCTCGACATCCAATTTTTGAGATGAATCCAATACTTTCTCTCTCTATATATATATTAACATATATAAAGAAAAGAGAAAGTAAAAATTATAGAAATCATAATTAATAATTTAGCGAACTCTTTTTGTTAGAAATTAATTTTATTTCAAGAAGAAATAGTGGGAACGCCTGTCGAATATGCAACCAGAGTTTCGCTTTAGAAAAAAGTCACGATTGAGAGAATAGTGAAAAGGGATTTCTTATGAGTGATTCAAAAATAAATAAATATATATAAAAGACAGCCAGATGCGTAACTACACTGACTTGTCCCCCCCCCCCCCAAGGTAGAAGAATGTTGCCCCTCCCCCACAAAAAAAAAATAAATATTTATTAATATAGAATTCCAAAGATTTTAAATTTAGATACATTTTTTTTAATATTTAACAAATACGGGCCCTGTACATAAAACTATGAACAAAACAGTTATCAAAGTCAGGTTTCAGTGATATCTATAGAGCCAAGAAAAGCTCTAACCTCTAAGGCATTTATTATAAAATTTCGTTATATTTGTACTTGACTTTGTTAAATAACTACAGAATATCGTGAATACAGGATTTTCCATTCAAGGATGGTAAAAAACTTTTATGGGTGTAGCAGGTCATGGTATGGAAATTTAAAAAACTGAAAAAATTCGATTTTTCTAAACTTTTAGCAGCATTTTGCACCACTAAAATCACATCAGAATGTACTGGAACTGGAATATTTCTATGTATTTTAACTATCGGTGGTTGTTTTTGTTTTATTTGTAGGGAGAGGAGTGGCCCCCTCCTTAGAACAAAAAAACCAAAACTATCTGCATATTTTTAAGGTGTGACCCCTTAATAAAATCTAGAAAATTCAAAATTAGAGCTGCTCCTGAGCAAATTTTCTATTAAAATTTATTTTTCTCCATATCTCTAAAACACTATGCCAGATGGGGCAAAACTGATGGCATCTTTTTAATCAGCACTACCCCCTATACTTAAGAATAGCTCATAATACCCCAGAAAAAAATTTAACAAAGTTATTTATGGAAAAGATATCTTAATGAATTGTAGAATTATTTTGATGATAATGTGCTTACTACATTTTATATTTTAAATTATTTTATATATTTTTTATGCATGCGCACGCGTCTCTGTGCCCCATGATCTGCTACGCCCCTCCCCGCATTGGGGGCCTACGGGGGTGTTATTTACGCCCCTGAAGACAGTATATTATTTCTACAACAAACTCTCTTTATGTTGGCAATGGCCACTGGCCCTGAAAATAAATTTAAAAAAAAAAGTATTTTAGTGAGGCGAATATGTATTGAAGATTAGGATAGAATAAAAGACAGCATCTGTTTTTATCTTTATTTTATTCAACAGTGACGTTTCGATGAAGATTTTAAGGCTAGGTTCAGTCAAATCTGATATTTTTCGATAAAATTTCTTTTATCAACCAACAGGTATAAACAAAAAATCGGTTGGGCCCCGGTCAAAGTCAATATAACAGGTTAAAAATGGAAATTTCTAACAAAAAACAAATGGTTTGACTGAGTCTTAACCTTGAAAATGTTGACCGAAACGTCGTTATGGGTTTGAATAAAATAATGAAAATAAAACAGCTGCTGTATCTTTTATTTCATCCTACTAAAAAAGTATTGTATTTGTTAGTTTGTATTCAGTTTGTAAAGCAAAGAAATTAAAATGTCAACCCTCTTAAAATGAAATTTATATTTTAAACATAATAAACATTACAAGTTTTTTCATTTAATAAGTGAATGACCACAAAACATTTCAGGTTTCGTGACTAAAAGTTAAATTTTAATTATAGCTTAATTTAATCTTGGTTTGTTTTAATTTATAAAAACAATATTAAGAAATTTAGTCATTTAAAATTTTTTCACAGCTTAGAATCTTTTTTTTTTTTTTTTTGTTTTATTCAGATGAGATATTTTACAATTAACTTTTAGTCTTAATTGTTACAAATGATCAATCAGTTCATTAACTTTTACCCTCTCTAATATAAATTTACTTTAAAATGTGTTTGCGTGTATGGGTGTAACGGAGAAAATTATAATGTGAAAATTCCTTTTCAAACCGTTTATTAGGTTTTTTTTTATCTTGAACTTGAATTAAACTTTAAAATATTTATTTATTCAGTGATTAGTGAAAGTATTTAATTTTTAACCATGAAATATTTAGCGCGCTTAGGAAGGGAGGTTTCGGAAATGAATAGTAATAAAAAGAAGGGATGACAGGAACATCAAGAGATAGTATTTTAAATTTCTCTTACCTATATATGGATATAAATTTATATAGAGAGAAAGTATAGGATTCATGTCAAAAATTCGATGTCGAGTTTTGGGGTCCTCTGAGTCCCAGAAAGAATTGAGATACTTCATTGAATGTAAAATAATGTCTACACAACAAGAATCCTTAGATAATTGAGATACGAGGTTAAAATTTTATATATAGGTTAGGCACTCCCCTGAGACGTGGGAAAAGGCTTTTGTACAAAATCGGCCTAAAAGTACTAGTACTTTACTTTTTCAGTTTTTTTTCGATTTTATCAAAATTCACTCAACGATTTTGATTAAAATTCCCGAGGGCCTGGCAACGGAGTAGAGCTACAGTCACCACAATCGTTGCTGTTAAGCAAGGGCGGCGAAACCTGGGATTGGTGATCCCCAGGAATCAGCGTGTAGAAAGTCCCCCGGTAGCCATCGGTATTATAAATTTAATAATGTGTATGTAAAATTAAAACCCTAATAGCCTCTACAGTCGATAAAGGGGAATTTAAAAAAAAATATATATATGAGGAAACTAAATCTAAGTCGACACAAAAAATCTGGAGTGATAAGCACAAGATGCAACTTTCAATTAATGAAGGTAAGAGGGTAAGTTATGTGCTGTGCGACCAGAGTTGTTTTTTTTAATCTAATTAAGCCTTTATTTAATATATTTTTTTCATGCTTATAAACTGGGGCATTGGCCCCCTTCCAAGGCTCTGGAAAAAAGAGTAAATTCTGATCTTAGCCTCTATGTACAAACAAAGTTACACTGTCTTTATAACTAACTATAGAAGATGGTTTAGATAAAATTATATATGTATATGGTATATGTATATAAATTTAGTAGCACAGGAAGTAAAAAAAAATTTTTGTCCCCTCCCCAAGCAAAAACTGAAATGAAGTCACTGTAAACAAGTACAGATTGCAACTTTAAATTACCGAAAGTAAGAAAATGTCATGTGCAGTGCGGTCAGTCACACCAGATTACCCCTTCCGCCACAGTAGGGGGGTCCAGGGAGGAGCAAAACCCGGCGAAGGCGGGATTTACGCATTTGTGGAAGGATTTACTTTATATGAAGGTTTTTGATAAATAATGTTTTGAATTATTATTTTTTTAAATTATATAAATATTCGTAAAATAAGTTCAAATAAGCACGAAGGAGAAAAAAGCACGAAAACTCAAAAAAAGCATTAAAAAATGCAATCTCAATCCACTTAGTTTTGCGTAATTCGTTAATGATTGCTTATGAAATTCAGCAATAAGCATTTTACTTAAAATCCGGTCTTTAGTCATACCTAATTTTTTCAAGAGATATTTGCATTTTATTAAATATTTCGAATAATCCGGTATTTATCAAGACTTTACTGTATGTATGAAATTTTTAAATTCTATGATATAATTTGTCTATTGGCATCACCTTAAATTTTAAATTACTTCTCTTAACACTCTTACTAATATTTATTTTACATTTTTTTAGTAATATTATATTATTATCCTTTGTTATAGGCAATTAAATGACGTAGGCATTTGTTGACGAGTGGTGAATAGAGCAGAGCAAAGCAGGAGAGTGGAGCATGCATGAGTGAGAGCATTAGTGTCGGGAGAGTGATTAAGGTTGCACCTGGCGAGTGCAAGTGACCCGGGGCAAAGGCCTTCGCTGGCCTTGACTGCATTGGCGCCAACGCACTACTCCTACTTCTCCCCACTACTACCGAACCAAACATAGGCGGCAAACCACTTGCAATTATCTAGATTATAAATAACATTTTAAATTCTCTTTTGCAAATCTTTTTTTTTTTTTTTAATGAATTCATCAAAAAATTTCAAAATAAGTTGACTTGCAAATAGCAAACGCCTTTTTTGGTTAGACAGTAAAGAATTTATTATTTTTGAAAGGATTAATTTACCCTATCATAGTCTAAAAAAAAAGTATTGCATATTATTTTATTAGAGAGAGGAGAAGAAAAAAAGAGAAGGAGAAGATTTATAAAAAAAATAATTATATTTTTTTTTTTTTTTTTTTAAAAAATAAAAGAAAGGATTTTATTCTTTTTATTAAAAAAATGTGATGAAGATATTGTAAAGAATTTTTTTGTTGAGGTTCCCCCCAAACAAAAAAGATTTTTCCGAAAGTGGTTTTTTTGGGTGTGTGGGAAAAAAAAAAAAAAAAAAAAAAAAAGAGGAAGGAGGAAGAAATTTTATATTGAAATTAAATCCCCCCTGTGGGGTGAAAAGAAAGTTTTGGAAAAAAATCAGAAAAAAAAAACAAGTATTTTATTATTGTAGTTTTTTAGTTTTTTTGTTTTTTTTAAATTTGTTTCAACAATTTTGAATAAAAATCCAAATTCAATTTTTTTTTAGATTCTTTTTAAAAAGTATATCAGTGAAATTTTTCGTGAAAATTGTTTGACGTACACTTTACTAATGTACTTTTTCAGTTGTTTTTTTTCGATTTTCTCAAAATTCGCTCCAACCATTTTGATTAAAATTCATAAATTAACTATTTTTTAGATTCTCGGCAGGTTCGTCAAAATAAATAATTTCAACGAACATGGCACGAGCAACGAACACGAGCCGCGAACTGCTCGCGAGCGGAGCAGAGCGCAGATGTGTACGCACCTTTATAGGCCTACTCTATTTTTTAGTGGAGGCACAGTTAACGTTGTGCATTACTAATATGCCGCTCAATGCATATATTATATTGGCACTTTCCTACGACTTCTTAACGCCATTGAGTTAGGCATCCTAATCGACACACGCTCACTAATGCCGTATCTATATGAGGTTGACATTAGGCATTAGTATGCGTGAGTCATGGGTGGGATCGACGTGGGATGCCTAACTCAATGATGTTAAGTAGTTTTATGATAGTGCCAATATATATGCACTGATGAGTGGTAGACTATAGTTAGTGGGTAGTCATAGTATTTATTAGCACAATACTGAATGAACGGCGGGCTATCGGCTACAACATCTCAAATGCTCAATACTTAATTAAATAGAATTTCTAAAAAGGTTTGTGTAAGTATAATAATTTGAATTATTAACAAAATCTACAAAATAATATACAGTAACCTCGATATTAAAGTTCAAGAAACGGTTAGAAATTTGAGTTATCGAGTTTTTTACTTATCGAGAGTTGAAGTTAGAGAGGTTATTGAATATAATTTTTAACGTACCGAGGTTTATTGACTTTGCACGGAGTGAAAAGAATTTCGTTTGATCTATTTGTTTATTTAGAATAGTTTAGTAAATATAAATTAAATTAATAGATTTATTTATTTACAAAATCAGTAATTTTTTTCTCTTCATGTATTTTTGATTTTCTCATTAACTATTTTTTCGATGATATAAAAATACTTTAAGTTATAGAGCACCAAAATATTATTTTAGTTATCGAGCTATCTCAAAATATTTGTTTAGTTACAGAGTTTGTTCTTTAAGTAATAGAGGTTTTACTGTCAAGAATTAAAAATTTTGTTAGAGGTTTTAATTAAAGTTAATTATCGAGTTATTATGTGTATTTTGTTACCGATGGTCTCCCCTTTCGTTTGTTTAACATGCCCACTCCTTTTTCCCCCTCAAAGGTATTATTTTATACATCTACCATAGGGTATAAAAAAAATATGTCAAAAATAAATAATAAAAACACCGATATAACAACTTTAAACGAACTTAATCATGCGGATGACATATTTTAAAATTTTTTTGCATTTTAATTAATTATAATCTGATATTGATTTATATGCTTTGTATTTTTGTTTTTGAAATAAAAAATGCCTACGGGTAGGCCTAAGGAGTGTATATTTATTTTTTTGACATTCTTTTTAAAAATCATTAAAAAAACAAATAAAAAATTTTGGTATTTGAAAGAGATTTTGTAGAAAATTGATGTAAGAAATCAATTATTTTTCGCATTGGTCAGGACATTGAAATTAATTAAAAACTCCAGTATATAATAAATGCCCTTAGTATAAATTATATAGGCTATTTACTGTATGTTAATTAAATAAAGCTAAAATTATTTATAAGTCACGTTCATATTAAACAGTCTGTAATATATAGCCTTCTATGATATATTTATTTAAAAATTATAAAATTTATGTATTCACGTCAGGTAATGTAAACAGAATAAAAGTAAATTGAAATTTCGAAAAAAATACATAATCATAATAATTTTTTTTTTTTTTTAAATATTTTCATCAAGGTAAAAAAAGATTCATTTTTTTGAAAGATTTCCTTGAAACTTTCCTTATTTTGTGACCTCTTTTGATATTTTTAAAAACCTCATCTGAATAAGCAAACAAAACTAGTTTGTCGTTTCTCACTTGTTTTACAATTTAAATTACTTATCTATGTGATTCCCATTTAGCAAATCAAAATAAGTCTTGAACATCTGTTAGAAAATATTTCAAATATTGATAAATATTACCTTTGGTAAGAGAAAGTTGTGTTCTGTGCTTTTCACACCAGATTTTTTTGTGTCGACATTTATTTAGTTTCCGACAATATGGCACATTTGAATTCAATATGTAAAATTCATAAACATGTGAAAATATGTTTATTAAAGCTTTTGTGGTTTGAATTATTATTATCAGGGGAATTTTTAATAATAGACCACATTTTTTTTTGTTATTAATTATTTATTAAAAGTACAAGGTAGCCAAGTACTTAGTAGTTATCAAGTACTGTGCACTTGATAACGGCTGCAGAATATGCAGTCGAAACGTTGTACAGTATTTATATTTTTAATAAATAATTAATAACAAAAATGTGGTCTATAATTAATAATTCCCCTAATAATGTGAAAATATTTATATTTCTCCTCTTTCCTATGAAGTAAGTACAAGAGTAAAGTGTGCTTCAAACGATTTCAATGGCAAAATGAGAATATACATTTTAAAGAGAATCTAAAAACTAATTGATTTTTTAATTTTAATCAAAATCGTTAGAGCGAATTTTGAAAAAATCGAAAAAAAAACTGAAAAAGTTCATTAGTAAAGTACTAGTACTTTTTGACCAAATTTTGATCAAAAGCTTATTTTCACGCCTCAAGGAGGTGCCTAACTTAAATATAAAATTTCAACCTCGTTGGACTCAGGGGACCTCAAGACGTGTAGATCCATCAAAATTTCGACACCGAATTTTTGAAATGAATCCCAATACTTTCTCTCTACACAATAACATATATATGTAAGAGAAAGTAAAAAAAAAATATTTCGTTTTTTGAGTATTGCCTATCCGGAAGGAGAAAACTGAATTTTGGCAAAATATTTTTAATAAAATAAATGAAATTTTAATTTCATCTATTTATTTTTCTTGTTCAAACATTTTCTCAATTAAAAGAAATATTTTGTTAATCGAAATACTTTTTTTTTTAAATTTATTTTAATTAAAAAGTTAAATACGTATTATTCAAGTGGCAAATTTTTTACTCACTTTGATTTTCCAACTTCTCTAATTCTTCAATATTAAAATGAAATTTTAAAAAACTGACAAACAAATTACGAATAAACTTCGACTAAATATCAAACAAATTTAATTTAGATTCCAAACCAACATCTAAGCCCTAAAAGAAAAATCCAAAGAAGCTATTATGCCGTTTAGCATTAAATATCTGGTTTGCGGACTGCGCAACTTCAGAGGCGTACCGAGCCAGTTGGGGGCCTGGGGCGGCACTAGAAGAGGGGGCCTTATATTGAATTTGTTTTTTTTTGGGGGGGGGGCTCATCTTTAAATATCCCTCTCCTCCATACACAAAAATATTTTTAAAATACCGTATATCCCTGAACCCCCAAGGGGTGAGCCTCTCGAAATTTCATTAAATTTTGTTTTTACTTAGCCCTGAGGGCCCCGGGGCTCTCAAAGAGAAATTTTCATTAAATTTTGTTTTTTTTTATCTAAATTTTCCCTTTTTACTTGAGCCCTGAGGGCCCCGGGGCCTCTCAAAGAGAAATTTTCATTAAATTTTGTTTTTTTTTTATCTAAATTTTCCCGTTTTTACTTGAGCCCTGAGGGCCCCGGGGCCTCTCAAAGAGAAATTTTCATTAAATTTTGTTTTTTTTTTATCTAAATTTTCCCATTTTACTTGAGCCCTGAGGGCCCCGGGGCCTCTCAAAGAGAAATTTTCATTAAATTTTGTTTTTTTTTTATCTAAATTTTCCCCTTTTTACTTGAGCCCTGAGGGCCCCGGGGCTCTCAAAGAGAAATTTTCATTAAATTTTGTTTTTTTTTATCTAAATTTTCCCTTTTTACTTGAGCCCTGAGGGCCCCGGGGCTCTCAAAGAGAAATTTTCATTAAATTTTGTTTTTTTTTATCTAAATTTTTCCCTTTTTACTTGAGCCCTGAGGGCCCCGGGGCCTCTCAAAGAGAAATTTTCATTAAATTTTGTTTTTTTTTATCTAAATTTTCCCTTTTTACTTGAGCCCTGAGGGCCCCGGGGCTCTCAAAGAGAAATTTTCATTAAATTTTGTTTTTTTTTATCTAAATTTTTCCCTTTTTACTTGAGCCCTGAGGGCCCCGGGGCCTCTCAAAGAGAAATTTTCATTAAATTTTGTTTTTTTTTATCTAAATTTTTCCCTTTTTACTTGAGCCCTGAGGGCCCCGGGGCCTCTCAAAGAGAAATTTTCATTAAATTTTGTTTTTTTTTATCTAAATTTTCCCCTTTTTACTTGAGCCCTGAGGGCCCCGGGGCCTCTCAAAGAGAAATTTTCATTAAATTTTGTTTTTTTTTATCTAAATTTTTCCCTTTTACTTGAGCCCTGAGGGCCCCGGGGCCTCTCAAAGAGAAATTTTCATTAAATTTTGTTTTTTTTTTATCTAAATTTTTCCCTTTTTACTTGAGCCCTGAGGGCCCCGGGGCCTCTCAAAGAGAAATTTTCATTAAATTTTGTTTTTTTTATCTAAATTTTCCCCTTTTTACTTGAGCCCTGAGGGCCCCGGGGCCTCTCAAAGGGAAATTTTCATTAAATTTTTTTTTTTATCTAAATTTCCCCTTTTTACTTGAGCCCTGAGGCCGGGCTCTCAAAGAGAAATTTTCATTAAATTTTGTTTTTTTTATCTAAATTTTCCCTTTTTACTTGAGCCCTGAGGGCCCCGGGGCCTCTCAAAGGGAAATTTTCATTAAATTTTTTTTTTTTATCTAAATTTTCCTTTTACTTGAGCCCTGAGGGCCCCGGGCCTCTCAAAGGGAAATTTTCATTAAATTTTTTTTTTTTATCTAAATTTTTCCCTTTTTACTTGAGCCCTGAGGGCCCCGGGCTCTCAAAGAGAAATTTTCATTAAATTTTTTTTTTTTTATCTAAATTTTCCCTTTTTACTTGAGCCCTGAGGGCCCCGGGGCTCTCAAAGAGAAATTTTCAATTTTTTTCCCCCTTGAGCCCTAGGCCCCGGGCCTCGGAAATTTTCATTAAATTTTTTTTTTTTATCTAAATTTTCCCTTTTTACTTGGCCCTGAGGGCCCCGGGGCGTCTCAAAGGGAAATTTTCATTAAATTTTGTTTCTTTTTATCTAAATTTTTCCGTTTTTACTTGAGCCCTGAGGGCCCCGGGGCCTCTCAAAGTGAAATTTTCATTAAATTTTGTTTTATTAAATATATGGGGGCCTATGCCGGCTCGGGGCCTGGGGCGGACCGCCCCCTCGCCCCCCCCTCGGACGCCTGCGCAACTTGTTTTCTATTTAGAGTATTGTAACAGTATTATACTGTAGTTATAAATTTAAAAACAATTACCACTATTTTTGCCATGCAAATCAATATTATGACTAAAAATCTTTTATTAAAAAATGTCAAACGAAAACTAAGATATGGAATACAAAATGAAAATGACATTTACACGTGATTTCTGGTGAAGTATCATGGTTGTTTATTTTTTTTCTTAATTGTTCATTTGACCGCGGAGAAGAGTCAATCACAATAACAGTTTATTCAAAAATAACGAAAAAAATATCAAATAGTTCCAAATGATCAAGTAAATGGAGTAAATAAGTGAACAAAGACAAGTGCAATAGGCGGCCATGTTGGACTTCGCTCGCGCTCTTTTGGACGCCAAGCTAACCTAGTCCCGGCGTCATGTGACGTCACTATCGTGACGTAAACGCGGGCGTCTCGAGCGTAAAATCAATAGCCATTCATGTCTGGGGCAGGGAGGGAAGTAAGTATAGGTCTAGGAAGCAAGGCTTGTTCGTACTGTTTATTTATTTATCGAAAACCGTTTATAGATAGATCACTTCCGTTTATATATAAAATATATCTTTGTGAAATACCTAATTAATAAGTAAATGATTGATGATTTTAATAAATTGTTCGAATTAGTATTTGAAAATAAATTGTAGCTAGCTTTTCAGAGGGATCAGAGCAGTTAATGTTTATAAGATGAGATGGTTATTGTAAAAATTATCCATGATCCATTGCGAGAAAATTTGCCAAGTTTCAAGAGAATAAGCAAAATCTCCTTATAGGTTCCAGACCAAAAGATAATAATTAGGATCGCAATCCTAAACTGAGCTTGTAGAATTTTTTTCATTCCTGGCTAATTAAAATAGGCTATTACAAAGAATTAGAAATAAAATTCAAAAGCAGTGCTTAGTATCAAATCAAAGTTTAGCAAATAACTATAAAATGTATAAGACTCAAATAAGAAATATAAAAATCCTGGATCATAGTCAAGGGAGGAAGAGGGGAGAGTAAGATCCCCCCCTCCTCCAAGATTAAATATATTTAAAATGGTAACCATTGGATCTAGTTGAAACATAAAGATTTAATTAATTTAAAATTAAAAAAACACAAGGTTATATGTTTTATTATACTATATATTATTTATTAGAATAAACACTTGGTCCTGAGAGTCGAAATACGTATAAAACAAATATGACTCAACCCTACCAGAAAGTCAAAAAAATAAATAAATAATTATAATGTTTATACTAATCAATAATATATTGAGCATATACCCTTGCGTTTTTTAATTTTTTTATTTTTTGGCTTGCCATCTTTAAAAGTTTTTTTAATTTAAAAGACTGGAGATAAAATTGTAAACATTGTTAAAAATTATAAAAAATTTAAATTTTTTAAAATTTATTCATTTAGGGGTGGGAGAGGATAATCATCCGGATTGTCCATTCCCCTCCCCGCCCGTGGAGAGAAAATTTTCTATCTGCGGTTCTGCATAAAACAACATAGAAAAATTCCAAATGTACTTAAGACTTACTAAAATCAAAATATGAAGTTTCGATATTTAATTTAAATATAGTGACAAATTGCGAAAGAGGTTAATCGTATTTGTTTAAGAAAATATGAGATAAAGATACCATGCTATATAAAAATTAAAATTAAAAAATAAAATAAATTGCCTACATGATTAAAATCCAGAAAAATTTGAAGGCATGTCACGTCATTAATTTATACTGTAGAGTATACAAAGACGACTCACTTGTCAGACAAGTACTGATTGGAAGTACATCTGAAATAGAGAAAATTAATTAATAATTTTAAAAAATCTTGAAAATTAATTTATTGTGAAAAGATATTTTTTTTTTTTTTTTTTTGCATTTTTAGACATATTAAAAAAGTGAATATTCCATATAAAATTTTATCATCATTCGCTCATTTCCCTTTTGAATATGGAAATTAAAATTAAAATTTTTTATTACCATTCATATAATAATAAATTAAATATTTAATTATATATTTGAAGTAAAATGTTAAAAATTAAATTAAACTGTTTTATTTTATTTAAAATTAATTAATCTTATCTAAAGTAAAATGTTTAATTTTATTTTTTGTAAAGGTATTAACTTTTTTTTTTTTTAGATTTTATGCGAAAATTAAACGCCCTTTACTTAAATTAAAGATACTATCTATATTCTAGAGCAATCACGGTAAAGTGGCCCTTGGGGAAAAATAATGGAAATTATAATGGAGTTGAGTACTCAGTCTCAACGATGTTATCTAAGATTATAAAAATAATAATATTATAATAATAATAATAAATATATAAACAAATATATTATGAATATTGCAAATTAATTTCTATTATTTTTGAGTTTTCTTAAAAATATTTTATTGGAAAAATTTTGAATTTTTTTTTTTAATTCATTAAAAATCCTTATTATATATTTTAAATAATATTTCAGTTTTTTAAATGAAAATATACCCATCTGTATTTATTTGATTATAATACATTAAAAGTCAAAATATCTGATGTGACAAGTACACAACTTCGCTAATTGAAAGTTGTGTTCTGTGCTTGTCACACCAGATTTTTTGTGTCGATATATCAAATTTCGACAGGAGTCAGCTGATAGTTGCCTGCTGACAGGAGCAGTGTTGCCATTTCAGTTAAGAGGCGGGAAATTCAAAAAGTCACGGACTTATTGACCTGTCCTCGTATTAATAATTTGACTTCCTCAATTTGCTAAGCAATTTTTTCCTTCATTTCAGCAGCTCTACCAACAATCATTTGATTATGATTGATCAAAAGGACTAATTTATTATATTATAGAAGAAAAAAACTTATTTATTAATTTGAAAAATAAAAACAATTATTTATAACACTCGAGAGGTTTTCAAGATTTAAGGCTGCTACACACGTAACTGCAAACTTGACAAGCATGCACGTGCAATCTTTTTGCACAAGCAAACTGTAGCGTCTGAAGGAGAATTTTGCGCAAGCATATAAGTTGTGCAAGCCGCTTGATGCTCGATGGACAAGCATATTTGCCCAAGCAAAACTCTCCGCCATTTTATAGACGTCTTGACATTTAATATTTATTTAATATATATTAATTAATTACAAATTTAAATTTAAATATTAATATTTATTGTGTCTCTGTTTAAAGCAAATGAATATTTCTTATCTAACCTTCCGAGTTTGACAATTTTAGGTTAATTTTTGGCTATTTCTTGCACAAGCATGCTTGTGCCGTATGGCACAGAAGGGAATTTGTGCATACTGGTACAAAAAAGATTGAACATGTATCCGCTTGTCAAATTTGCAGTTACGTGTGTAGCCACCTTTATTCGTCTTACAACAATCTAATGATTGACAGACCCTCGGGTTATTGTGTTTAATTGATGAAAGAAAGGTAGAAAACCCTAATGATAAATAGAGGTGTTTTAGATTCAATGCACCAGATCAGATCTAATATAGGCAGTTAGTTTCGAAATTTAATATCTATGAAGCTTCATATTGTTATTTGGGTTATCTACCTTCTAGGAACAAATTGCTGCAATTGTAGTTAGAAAGTAAAAAAATAAGGTCGATACTTTATAGGCATTATTTTATCTTTATTTAATAAAATTTGTTATAAAAAAACTGCAACTGATGATATACTATCCGAACAACCTTAATAACAAATTTAAATTTAAATATTAATATTTATTGTGTCTCTGTTTAAAGCAAATGAATATTTCTTATCTAACCTTCCGAGTTTGACAATTTTAGGTTAATTTTTGGCTATTTCTTGCACAAGCATGCTTGTGCCGTATGGCACAGAAGGGAATTTGTGCATACTGGTACAAAAAAGATTGAACATGTATGCTTGTCAAATTTGCAGTTACGTGTGTAGCCACCTTTATTCGTCTTACAACAATCTAATGATTGACAGACCCCGGGTTATTGTGTTTAATTGATGAAAGAAAGGTAGAAACCCTAAATGATTTTTTTTTTTTAAAAAAAATTCACACTTTTTCCATTCACTCTCACACTCACACACACTTCACACAGTCTTTTCGGCAGCTCAGGCCATTTAAGACTTTAGACGATAACCGTTGTAATTAATATATATATATTGTGGGTTCAGGCATTTCTATTTAAGCCATCTGGTATCCAAATGGCTTAAATAAAATCATCGGACTGCCTGGATCCGAACCCGCGACGTTTGGTATAGGAGGTAGGCACGCTACCTACTACGCCAAACTGGGGGGCTAAATGGTAAATGAGGTGTTTTAGATTCAATGCACCAGATCAGATCTAATATAGGCAGTTAGTTTCGAAATTTAATATCTATGAATTCATATTGTTATTTGGGTTATCTACCTTCTAGGAACAAATTGCTGCAATTGTAGTTAGAAAGTAAAAAAATAAGGTCGATACTTTATAGGCATTATTTATCTTTATTTAATAATTTGTTATAAAAAAAAACTGCAACTGATGATATATATCTCTTCTTTTTTATAATAATCCTGATTGATGAACATTTATCAAATAATCGTTCAAGATCTCTTATAAACACATTTGAAGAATAAATGACTAAAAGCATTAGAATAGGTGGATTGTAAGGGTGTAAGGGGATTCCCTCCTTTTGAACCCTTGGCGCCTTATGTAAATGGTCTTTATTAGTCTGATAAAGTTGGAAGGTGTGTGTGTGTGTGAAGTCCTTGTATAGTAAAGAGACTTTGGGAAGAACCTAAAATGATCCCCCGTCTCACAATGGACAAAGGGTCAGAGGCAATGCCCACTATTTGCTCAGGGCACTCGGTCCTATCTGTATATATACTCGAAGGCATTCTTGTGTTTGGATGAAGAAGTTGAGGGTGGATCCCCCCAAGGAGCTCTATCTCTCTCTGTGTTATTAAATACATTTACTTTCCTCCAAGTGGGAAACTGAATTCTATTTAGATTTAAGATAATAATCATTTTATTTCTAAAGTAAAAAAAGTTTTAATATACTTTGTAGAGTAGCCTTAATCACCTTCAAGATTTGATAAAAATTATTTATTTCTACTTAAAGTAAAATCTCTATATAATTTAAAATAAAAAAAAACATTAACTAAGAAAAGTTTTTTTAGTAATCTTATTGAACTCTCTCTACAATTGAAATTACTTTCGGAAAAATTTTAGTAAAAGTTCTTGCCTAAGTGAACAGAGAATTTTTTTCTTAGAAAAATATCATGTTTGGCACTCTGTCTTTATTTCAAAATTTTTATTTTGGAGACAGAGATAGAGAGAGGGAGTGTACCCCTCGGTCCTTCGGTGTTAAATTTTGGAAAAAAATAAATGGTGAAATCTTTAGCTGAACAATCATTCTTTCTAACCGTATATTCAACATAATTATACCTCTTAAGACAGAGGAGTTATTTAAGTCGCTATCGTTTTCCCTACCCGGCCACTATACATGCATACATTGTAAGACCTTTCACGTCAAAAAAAAAAAAATTAATACAATTTTTTTTTTTTTTTTATTTGAAATTCCTATCGGGATCCCTGTTTATTTGCCCGAGGTGCTTTCGTGTACGGAGACACACACCTCAAA
Source organism: Euborellia annulipes (assembly GCA_023213315.1). Classification (NCBI taxonomy): domain Eukaryota; kingdom Metazoa; phylum Arthropoda; class Insecta; order Dermaptera; family Anisolabididae; genus Euborellia; species Euborellia annulipes. Next base: position 1,518 of record JAKCPI010016357.1, on the reverse strand, counting down.
CCCAACCGGCCTCTGGCCGTAGCCATCTACCGGCACCCCGTGAAGTTACATCATTTCCTATCTCTAGCTCCTCCTCCTACTTTCTTCTCTAGCTAGTGAACTAATCCTTATTTCTGTTCCAACCGGCTCCTTTATCCAACCTCTTCTATGCTATGGAGGGTGTCCTATAGTTTGAGGAGGGATCCAGCACCGGCGTGTAGCCTACCCTTTCGGAGAATGCATCACTGAGAGGGAATCTTCTACGACCCTTCCACAGGACGGGATGTCACAACAAATCCCCTCCCGTAGAGTTACCTGAGGGCTATTGTGGTAGGATCCTATATTCCAAGCCAGGGCTTGCTTGAGATTTGTTACATTAAATAAATATTTTTATTTAAGAAAAATCCCGCACGCCAAGGATTTGAACGGGATCTTCTTTGCAGAAACTGACACCCTAGCTCACTACACCAGCGAACCCTCATTAATACAATTTATATTTGTGAATGCCAATTATATGAAAATCCTATTATTCTTGAACCATAAGTCATGATATCCTACGAATGTCCGCACCTAGAAGTTGTCAAGAGACCCTCTAAGCTCGGGGCAAACATTGCACATGTCCTGATGAAGGCCTGAAGAATCGGCCTAAACGTCGACATTTGTATTAAATAAAGAAGAAAAAAGAAGAATATTTTTTTCTTTATTTGCTTTCAACGGCCATATTTGTATTTTTTTTTTTTTTTTTTTTTTTTTTTTTTTTTTTTGAAAGGGAGATTTTGAAGCTTAATAGATGATCAAATCTCTGAAAAAAAAAAAACACTCAAGAAAATAGGGTATTTTTTTTAAGATCATCAATTATTTGATCTAATTGGGGATATTTTTAAGAATACTCTTATTTTTGCTAACTCATATAATCTTTTACTTACAGACTATTGATCAGCGAATAGGCGTTGTTTTCAAGAAAAGCTTTAAAATTTGATGCTGACACAACATTTCATAAAATATATATACGTATATATAAGCACTAGCAATCCGAGGGTTTTTTTTTTTTTTTTTTTTTTTTTTTTTTTCTTCAAAACATTTCCCTATTTTTGTATTGAGAAGAAAAATATCCCCTGCTCTCATTCATCACCAATTCTCTAATCAAACTAAAACTCTTGTCATCATGATGGAGCGCAAGAGGAGATCCTTTTGTTAAAATAACACATAAATCTTCTATTTGATAATCCTAATATAAAAGGATGTCTTTTATCCCTCTTGCCATTAAAGCCTCAAACACTAACAAGTGAGCCGAATTTTTCTCATTTAGAAAAAAAAAAAAATGAAATTGATGAGAGAAAGAGAAAGAGATGGGATTAAATTAAATTTTTATTTCGAATCTTATTTATTAAAAGGGGGCTACGACAAATTTTTTTTTTTTTATATGTCGGCTTAATTTCGGAATAAATTCTAAAGAAGAGAAAGTCGAGTTCTTGAATAGCTGTCTGTAAACTTTTACAATAAATAAAAAAATCAAGAGACACTTATTTCTGGCGGTTT
>JAKCPI010016356.1:0-15876 GCA_023213315.1 Euborellia annulipes | reverse complement strand
AAAATTTATAAATATCGGAATAATATTTTGTTAACATGGGTTTCTTTTCTATGAAGTGCAAGAGTAAAGGTGTGGTTTCATAATTTTTTTGAAAGAAAAATGAGAATTAAAAAGCCCAAATATACAAATTAAACAGTAGATTAATTTTATTATTTCAGTAGTTTTATTAATTAAAAAATTAACACTTGATAAGTATTTCCGAAAATTGTCATCATCACTTCTGATGAATGACAACTAACTGTGGTTAATCAAGTGTTAATTTTTAATTAATAAACCTTTTGAAACAAATAACCTAAAGGTTTAATTTGAAGCCTATATTTAATTTTAATTTATAAAATATTTCAACGATGAACCTACAGTCGAAAGTTTAAATCTTATAAAAATGAGAATATACATTTTAAAGAACATCTAAAAAATAATTGATTTATAAATCAAAATCGATAAAGCGAATTAAAAAAAAAAAAAAAAAAAAAAAAAAAAAATTGGACAAAAACCAAAAAGTATATCACTGTATAAAATTAAAGAATCAAATTTAAGATTTTTTTATTTTTAATACTTAATAGAACTTATTCTTGAAGTTAATTGGTCCAGAGTATTATTAAAACTTGTTTATAGACATATATTCATTGTGAAAATCGTCAAAACGTGTTACAAAGAGCATAATATGAGTTCATCCATCAAAATTTCCCTGTCATATGTCGTGGGTTAATTAAAACATATCCTCTATGAGTCGAGATCATATGCATTCCTTTTTTATTTTACAATTTTTATTTAAAAAAAAAAAAAATCCTCTCTTAATATTCATTTCTCTAAGATTGACCGTTATCAACTAAAGGAGAAAATTTTTTTTTTTTTTAAGACAATGAAAATTAATGAAAGTCTATCCAACCCCATCAAGTTTAAAACAAAAATTGTCAAACTTTTAATTTATTAAAAACGATGATGATATCAAAGTCAAAAGATTTTTTTTAAAAAAATGAACTGCTGTGAAGATAATTTAAAACTTGAAACACCCTTATTCATTCTTTTGCTTAAGCAATTTAATTTTTTTCGATGATAAACTCTTGTTTACTAATTTCATACTAATTTAAAGTGACGTTCTTAATAGAAGTATTTAATTTTTTGATAAAAAATAAGAAATAACAGAGGGTTATATATTTTTCATTTATTATTAGAACGAAAGAAAGAAAGAAAAAAAAAAACTCTCAAGATTAAAGAGCTTTTTCTTATCAAGAAAGAAGCTTTTTGGATCGAAAAATATCTTTTCTAATGTTTTAATGTCCTAAAATATTGATGATTATATCTCTAAATATGACAGTTTTATTAAAGGTTATTTGGAGTGGTAAACGAGGTTCTAAAAGCCATCGAAAATAACCCAGCGAGCAAATAAAAAGTATTTCATTTTGAAGAACGAAAGAAAAAAAAAATGGGAAAAACGAATTTAAGAGAAGGGGTGGTTTAGTTTGAAACCAATATTATATATTGCAATGTTAAGGTTAATTTCTTCGTTGCTCTTTCTTCTTATATACAGTGAGGGAGGAAATTAGCCTCTTGCGAAGAACAGACAACTTCCTCCGCATGCTAAATTATGAAACACCTGTCTCATCGTCTGGAAAGGAATCTCTTTTAGGTTTACGAACACCTTTAAATAATAAAACTGGTTCAAGTCCTAAGTCTTGCTCTTTTTCTTTCTTGTAAAAATCCTTTAATTCATACAATAACTTGATGGGGTTTATTTTACTATATTTTTTTGAATATTAAAGAACAAAAAGAATTTTTTTTTAATTCAAAACTATAAAATTTTCCTTTAATTAATTAAAATTGAGATATTATTATTGACTATTTAAAATTATTCTTAGTGAAATACCAAATTACTTGTTTCTTTTAAGCAGGATTGTAAGCTGATGCCTTAAGAAAAAAATTATGAAATTATTCTTTCTTTTTATTGAAAACTTAAAAATGGCCGACCATTCGTTAAATAGTTTCAGGCCTCTCAAGGCCTGAAAAAATTATAAAAAAATTTGTATTAGTATATTGCACATCTTCATCAGCAAGGCATCATGCACTTGAAAAATTTTTTAATTACAATATATGTATATAAAATTTATTTGATTTGTAATATATATATTAGGCTATAAATATAATTCTAATTAAAAAAAAATTTGAAGTACTACCGAAACCATTTAACGAATGTGGGCATATGGTCGTACGTATTTAAGTTTTCCAATAAAAAGAAAGATTAATTTCATTTATTTTTTTCTTAAACCGTCAGCCTACGATTCTTCTTAAATCATACAAGTAATCAATCACTGGTATTTCACTAAGAATAGATTAAATCATCTTGTCAAGTTTTCGCTTTTTAAATATTTTAAATTAATTTACTTTTTTTTGTATTATTTCAATTATTTCAACTGGGTTGTAGCACAGGGATAGAACACTCGCCTCTTGTGCTAGGCTTCAGGTGTTCTGTTCCCAACAATAAAATTTTTTTTTAATAATAAAAATTTTAAAAATTATAAAACCCATTTAATTTAGAAACATGCGAACGTATTCTAAATACCCTCAGAAGCAGAAAAAAAATTGAAAAAAATATTAATTCCAATTTCCTTTCTCTGTTTATTTATTTATTGTGATTATTTATTGTTTTATTGTTATTATTTATTTATTTATTGTTTTTGTTTAATTTATTTGTATATTTGTTTGTTTGTTATTTATTTTTGTATACTATGGGTTTTGACTGTTTTTGATGGTAGGCTGGCCTAAATGACACAATTGTCAAGGCCTGGGTGGGTAAAAAAAAAATTCCTTTCTTCCATTAATTTCAATCAAAGAACTTAAACAAAAATAAAATAACTTTCTTTTCTAGATTTAATTAAAATTCTTATTATTTCAAAAATTTACGCCCTTATAAAAAAAAAAAACTTGTTATTTCTTATTAACTAACTCAGCAGTGGTTAATATTTCAAAAAATGTTTAAAATTGTATACATATGCTGTCTCTATTAGATTAAAGGGTGAGATTAATTCACTCGGAAATGCTTCAATCAGATTCAATTTACTGAAAGAACACACAATTTTACCCTAAATGAACAGACATAACATACTGGCCTGGGAAGAATATTAAAATACATAACATGCATATATGTAGTCTATCCTTTTACAAATTAATTAAGATAAAAAATAAAATTTTTTATTTTAGAAATAAAAAAATATCAAGCAAAAGAACAATTTATGTCTTTAAAAAAATATGACCAGAGTATGTATGTTTATAAAAAAATAAAAGTTTATTTTATTTATTTGATTATTTATTAATATCTTGATTTTCCATCTAATTGCAAAATATTACAAATATTTTGTAATTTATTAGATTCTGCGAAAAATGATAATGATTCACATAGGATAATTGATTGATAAATTTTTTCTTAAGAAAATATAAAAAAACGAAGGTCGAATAGAATAAAATTGATCATTTGTGAGCAAGCACTTAAAGTTGGCAAAATTGAGTTCATTAAAAATAAAAATAAAAAAAAACTTTGTAGCCTAAAAGTTTCGTAACTTTGAGTTAGATGAGAGGATATAAATAATTAGATGTCGCTCTATTTCTGATATAGCATAGCTTAATGAACAAAATTTGAAATGATACATGATATAAAATTTTCATTTAGGACTTACAAGGGGAGTGTATGGCCTTCCCCTCACAGATTTGTACGAAATTTGTGTAGTAATTCTGTTAAAGCTAGAGAATTCGCTTCTAAAGGGTTCGTTTAAAAAAATTTGTTAAAGATTTGCCAGCATGTCTTAAGCCGTTGCGAAGAAGCATATTTCTAAAAGCCTTGGTGACTAACTTGGTAGTGTTCTTCTACTACACTATCTCCTCTACATACTAAAATTAATTTTAAATAATACATAAAGGTCAAAATATATAGAGCGAAAATAAATCAAAGAAATTTGTATAGCATGAATATTTTATTTTATATATTAAAAAATTGTAATATTAATAATTATAATCAGTAGTGTCTTTGCAAGATGCAGGATGATATTGATCATAAAAGCAATAAAAACTATAGAAATATGCTTCTTTACAACGTCTTAAGGCATGCTGGTAAATCTTTAACATTTTTCTTTTAGGCCAACGCTTGAGAAGGGCTTTCTCTCGCTTTAACAGAATTTCTTTTTCATGAAATACTACACATAAAAAATTTTTCGTTCAAATCGGTGAGGGGAAGGCCGTACACTCACTCCCTTTGTCAGTCCTAAAAATTCATCCAGGTCTTTGACGACTTTTTAAATTTGTAAATAAATGTCAGAAATATTTGTGAAATCTCATTGGTATTTTGAGCAGCGTGTTGTAATATCCCATTATATTATAATTACGTTATTAAAAAAAAAAAATCTTAAAGTTGTGTGTGTTTTTTTTTCGTAAGAGAAAAAATATTCAACTTAATACTTTATTATTAGGGTGAAGTCGACCGAAGGATTATAAAATGTAATGGCTATTAAAAAAACTGCCACAATGAAAATATTGGCATCGCAATTAGCGGTGGGGGTGAGTTGAATTTTCATCTCGTTAAATAGATGATCAAATGGGTTTTATGTAGAACAGTTATTTCACGGTCGACTTGTTTAAAAATAAAAGGTTTTTTTTTTTATTCAGTTTCATTAGAGTTAAAATAAAAAAAAAAAGGTAAACATAAATTAAAACTATTCCCACACAGACACAAAGTAGTCGTCTCGACAGATGAATAGACCTAATAGAATCTTGGAAATGATATTTCGCCATTTTAACATAGAATGTGTTTAATAACTCAGATAAATAGGATTGATAAATAAATATATTGCTCCCAAAACCGGGGATTGGACGACGCTTATCAATGTTGTAATGGCTAAATGAGATCAACGGCTCCCATTTTAGGCTCAATGAGCATGAAACGTTCCCAAATTGCCGTCCCACCTAAAGGTGATGATGGATAAATAAGTAGAAAATGAATCAAAAAGCTTTTATTACGTTATAAAAAAATACAATTAAAAATTTTATAGCTGAAAAATTTACACAGAGAGAGAAAATTTATGATTTTAAATAATAATAGAGGAAATTTTGATAATTTTCTAGAAAAAATAATAGTTATTCGTATTTAGGATGGATTATGAAAAAATTTAAATTTAAATTAAAAATAAAATTTAACTAGGGTTTTAGAATTAGATTCTTAATTTAATGGAACAAATAAAAAATTATTTGTATTATATGAAAAATACCGTACGTGGCGATATTTTATAATAAACCCCCTGCCTGAACTTTCAAAAACTTTCAAATTTTAAACCCCAAAAAAAAATTAATGTTAAGAGCGAATTCTTCATTTGCCCCCCCAATGGAACACCAGCAGAAATAAAAAAAAAAAATTTAAATTATTAAGGTGCGCGACTCGGGGTGCTAATTTTGGGGGAGTTTTCAGCGGCCACAATTTTGAAGCTATCGACCTCAAATTTTTTTTTAATTAAAGCTATTTAAAATGTCTACAACTTATAGACGGCCTTTTTTTTGATTTTCGAAAAAATAAATTTTTTTTTAGATTAATCGCATTAAATAAAAGATATTTTTAAAAAATCCGCTCTATATCTTATAGATAATTAAATTAGTAATCATTGTGTTAAAAAATAATTAATTTTCTACCCTTAATTAATTAACTGGAAACTTTAAAATGAAATGGAATAAATCCCCTATGGGAAAAACTAACGCCATCTCTTGCCACCTCGAGTAACTAGGTAGTCAATCCGTGTTCTAACGGTTTTTCGAGACGCGCACCTTAATGTTCGATTTGTGACTAAATAAATAATTCAAATAAGAAATAGATGAGAAATCTTGAAGTATAAAGTGTAAAAAAATAATCCTAAAGCTAATTTTGAGCGTCAATTTGAAAGAGAGAAGAGAATGTGAAAAAAAAGGGCTTCTCGTTAGATAGGAATCAGATTGGTCCCTGAGGCTTCAAAAATCTCTCACTCTAGTTCTCAATGGAGAGCTCACAACTCGCCATCAAGCTGTCGAGACCGAAAATTTAAATTGAATTATAAATTTGCATGTTATTTAAGATAAATATATATATAGGGGAGGGGGGGGGGGACATTGGGACACGAGGCACATTGGGACATTCGAATTTTAGCGCTACTAAATGTAAAGGTTAGATTGTACTCTTTGACCATTAGGGTGTATTAAGAACCCATTTTATTATAGAAAAATTTTAACAGCGTCAAGCTACGCCATAGCTAGTTACACGTTGCTACATCATAAGTGTCCGGCGTTGTAAAAAAATCGGAAATCGTTTGAGTCGATTATTTTCCATATGAACGTTTCAATTAAGACAGTTGAAATATTAGAGATAAGTGTACTTGTTTATTCTTACTATGTCGGTACATGCAGATGTAATTGTTTATTTTAGCTATTTGTATAGCCTCATTTTGTTTATAAACATGATTGAGGTAGATTGGGACATCTAGCGAGAGGCACATGTGGACACTAATAAATAAGAAATTATATATAATATTTAAGATATTATATTGTGGACAGGGCCGCAGACAGACTTGACGGCAAGGGCGGATCCAGAGGTGTTTCTCGGGGGGGTAATCTGGTGTGACTCGTCGCACAGCACACTATTTTTTTTTAATTTCGGTAATTTAAAAGCGCATTCTGTACTTGTTTGCCAGAATATAAATACACATCAAATTTTTAAGTATTAATTTTAAAAATTTTACATTAAAAATAAATTTTTTTGCGAAAAAAGGTATTTTTTCGAATCTCGGGGGGGGGGGTAATTATCCCCCTTCCCCCCTTGTATCCGCCCTTGCTTGACGGGCCCCGGGGCTACTTGCTAATACGTCCCCCCCCCAAAAAAAATAAATATTTTTGTATTTATGTATTTTTTTTTCTCTCTTTTTTTAAGTGAATCGTTTATTTCAGAAACCACCTAAGCGACAAAATTTCAAATCATGTGTTTTTGGTGCTACTGTACAATTACTACAACAGCTAAGAGTGAACAGATAAAACTGCGTTGGCTATTTTTATATATCTACCAGTGGCGTATTCAGGGGGGGCAGGGGGCCGGGCCCCCAAAGCCTTCTCTAAAACAAAAAAATACCTATTGTTTTCCCTAATGATTTTTTTTTAAATAATTATTTTATTAACTCATAAATTCTAAAATCTAACAAAAAAAAACTTATAAATAATTGAAAAAATCTCTAATATTTACGAATTTTGTATTAAAATTATTTTTTATTTCAAGAAAAAAATTTTTTTTTTGTTTCTTATTTATAATTATTATATTATCTAAAAAAATTTCTCCACTTTAAGTTTCTTGGAGAAGGGGGGGGGGGGTTCATAAAACTTTTGCCCCCCCCAAGCAGAAATCCTGGCTAAGCTACTGATATCTACGGTAACAAAATTGTTTAAAATAATAAAACTGCATTATTATTTACACTTTAGATTAAAATTAGACATACAATGAAAATGAAAAGGGGGGCGATAGGTGTTAGTCAGCCTCCAGAAAGGGGCGATGGGTCAAAAAGGTTGGGAACCACTGTGTTAGATTGTGTCACCTTTATTCACCAAATTATTTTTTTAGAACAAAACAAATTGTTTTTGTCCACATCTGCCTCTTCACTGTCCAAATCTACCTCACCCAAGAGGTACATTGGGACAATTTGGATTTTTTGGAAAATTGGAAAAATCTAATTCATCTATTGGTGAATAAGCGCTAAGCCTATGGCACTAGATAGTGCATTGATCAATGTCAACAACATAACATTAAATGCTCAATAATATTGAAAGCCAAACTATACACAGCTAATTTTATTTGTACTGTCCCAATGTCCCGCCCTCTCCCCTATATATAGGGCGTTCAGAAAAAAAAAGTGATAAAATTGGATGAATAGAAGCTTATCAGTAGGCCTAAACTTCTCAAAAAAATTAAAGTACTATTAGGTAAATAATAATTCAGTAGGCCTAAACTTCTCAAAAAAATTAAAGTACTATTAGGTAAATAATAATTCAGTAGGCCTAAACTTCTCAAAAAAATTAAAGTACTATTAGGTAAATAATAATAACGCTCAGGGGCCTACATCTTGTGGGTACGTGGATGGCGACCACGAGCTGCCCGAGCTGGGACAGGCAGTCCTTGAGTTCTTTGTATATCTGACTCTTCCTTCCTCTTTTCAACAGGCTTCAGGCCGTGCGACGGGCCAGCCTGTCCTATTTCTTCCGGTCGCAAAAACGTATGCTAGGGTTGGATGAAAAAAGATGAGGTCCGGTTTAAATATATCTACTGGTATTTAATTTTTTTTTAAGGGTTGCGTTAATTTTTTGGAACAGTATGTTTTATTATTAAAAACAATTATAAACATAAACAAATTGAGACTGAACCTCATCAGAACAACACGTAAATGTGTAGAATTATGCCAAAGGGAAAAACAAAGGTCCATTGAGAGTTGAAGATTAATTTTATATAAAGTTGCAATGGTGAGGGGGGACTATATAAGCATGGCAAGCACGCTTTGATCAATGACAAAGCCGGCACTATATTGATAGCGTTGCCAATACGAGTCACTAACCCAGCCGATTAATAATTAACCTGCTTCCATTCCCCCTATGTGACCAGATATGTACAGGCAGCACAAATAAAAATTGATTGAATGCACATACATAACAACAATTCAAAAGCTAAATCTCTCTTTTTTTTTCAAAGGGTGAACGGGCAGAAAATTGATCATTTTTATTATCGTAAAGAATTGTCATTATTTTATAAATGAAATAATTAAAAAATATCATCCGTAATAACAATATATACAGTATTTACATATTGGTAGATATTTTCTTTCTTTAATATCTAGGGATGTATAAAAGAGTTCGAAACAATTATGGTCTCATTCTTTATGCTCTCTTTAGATGTATCCAAATATATTTATATGACAAATCTACACTGCGCGTCAATGAATTGTTTCTTCTTAAAAATACATGTTCTAATCTATCTTAATGATACTGTAATTTATTAAACGTTTAATACGGAAATATCTTATACATTACTAAGTAAATTTAACACAAATCCATATCATTTTAATAAATAATTACAATTTAAATAAAACAAAGACAAAAATGTTGAAATTTTTTTATTGTCCAAAATATATCGAGATTATGTTGATTGGTCCCTCTAATTGAAAATCGACATATTTTTGTTTATTTTATTTAACTATTTAAAATAAATACTGAAAATCGAGTACAAATTCAAACCGGGCCTAGTTGCATTTCATTCCATTTTTAAAACTGTCTTGTTGCAAACAAACAAATACTGTTCTAAAACTACTTGCTTGTTAACATAAAGATGGCGACTGACTTTAATGAAGTCATTTCCAAAATTTGCTAATTGCAATGAATAATAGCTTCCACAAAATTGTATATTTTGGTAAACTGGGGGACATTTTTATAGTGCAGACCTATATTTCTACACTTTTTAATAATGATTATTGTTGGTTAACCTGCTATTGCTATCATATTATGATAGTAGGCCTTATACTAGTGTATATAAATTTTTTTAACTTTAACAGCAGAGCAATCATTTTTTTTTTTTTTTTTTTTGATTGTTATTATTTTAAATTTTAAAGGGTAATAGATTTGTTTTCCAGCGGTTTTATGCAACTATAATTGTTTAGGAGTAAAGTAATGTATTATAAAATATAAAATGCAATTATGATAGAATGCTCAAAACATAAATCACTATTAAAAAGTAGTATTATTAATCTCGAAATTCTGAAAAGAATGATAAATTATCTAAATTACAATTTGGTTTTATAAATAATTGAATTTTGGAAAATATGAAAACATTATCCCACCATTTGGTAATAATTTTAATTAATTCTTCAAAAAAAAAAAAAAAAAGAATTTTAGATAGTTTATAATTAAAAAGTTGGTAAATCCTTATACTACATGCCGGTATATATTATATAGTATATAGAGAAGGAAGAGTTAATTTGTGATACGATATCGTCTCCAGAGCGTTACCAGGAACCTGCTATGTTCGATTAGGAGAGCAACATGGATCAACTTGAGAGAGGGTGAGAGAAGCCTAAAACTTGGAAAACGAGTTTATATCTAAGTCAATGGTGATTCTTAAAGATTAATTTTGAATTAAGAAGTTTTTAAGGAAAAAGAAAAAAAGAAGCCAAAACTAATTATTAGTAAAAAATAATTAATTTTTTATATTAATAAAAAATATAATGGTTGTCTTCAAAGAAATAACCCCCTTTAGGTTAGAGATGTTGACATATGTCAATATTGATAATTAAAAACCAAGGAGAGTGGGTTTCGGACCACAGGCAGTCCGATGAATTTATTTAAATCATTTGAATACTAAATAATAAGCCTGGACTTCAATATAGCCTGAAAAAGCTCAATTTTCTTTTTTTTCTATATATTTTTTAATTTCGAATTTAGTAGCTATAAATTTGAAATTTAACTAAAATCAGAATCTCAGTTTTTCTTTTTTTTTGTTAACAAAATCTTTATTTGAGCTCAAATCATTCCTCAAGAGGGAGGGGGGGGGCTTTTATTGAAACGCCCTTAATAGAAGAAAACTTTGCAATTTTATGCATAATAAAGAAAAATAAACTTTTACTAAACTTTCTTTAAAATGAAATTTAATCCTTTTGCATATTCTTTTAAACACTTAAACTATAACTATAATACACTTGAAAAAAAAAAATATATGAATTTCAATCGTTTTTGATATACTGTCGTGCTTGAATTTTAATATACCCAGTTTGTGAAATCAAGTTCATATACTGGTTTATTAAGTAAAATCAAATTTAAGTAGCTTAAAAAGTATGATATTCTTAAAAACGTAACTAGTCTAGATTGCATAGGCGTCATACGTATGAAGGGAATAAACCCAAGCTCCCGAGTTCAAACCTCTCGGGAGGCGGTTTTTTAAACTCGTGTATGAAATTTTTCATAATCCGGTTTATGAAACTTTATGAAAGTTTATTTATCTTTCATATACCCGAATGCCAAAATTCATAAACGGTTTGTGTAACAGAATTCATAGAACTTTTATGGATATCCTTTGAAAATTTTTAACAGTGTAACTACAGTGTCTTAAAACAATGTTTTCAATTATTTTTATTTATTTGATATGGTCACGTGCTTTAAAATCTACATAAGTACATTAAGTAAATTGCAAAAAAATTTTAATATTCGGTTTATGCATCTAGCGACCTAAAGGGAACCTGTGAATGATATGGTAAAACAAAATTATTTTTTGCTAAGTATTATTTCTCGATTAAACTTTATTATGGATAAAAATGAAATTATATATAATTTATCTTAGATGCCTGAACCAGAATCGAAATTCTTTTTATTATTTATTCATTGTTACCTCTTCTACCTATTTGAATATTTTATATCAGCAAGAAAAATCTTTTAAAGAGTGAAGAAGTTTTTGGTAAAAGATTTCATCTCTTTCTCTATCTATCGATTCCTTGTAAAGTCTTTCAATTTTTATAAATAAATATTTCTTAAACCCACATAAATACAACCTTTGTTCAAAATGTTTCACTTGAAACCCACACCGCAATCGTTAAATTTAATTATTTCTTATTATATAGTGATTATCAATTTTAAGTATATTAAAGTTATTTGTTACTTTAAATAGCTTTTATTACGCGAACAAATTCTTAATTTATGACAAATCATAGAGCAATGCATCCACGGGGGGGGGGGCGATAATTATTTTTTTCTTTGAAGAAAGAATATTTGTAAATAATATAAGTTTTTAAATTTATTGTTTAAATGAGGGTGTTAACTTAAAATTTTCCCAATTTCATGAAATTTTTTTAAATGAATTTATGGCAAAAATAAGACCCATCTATACACTGCCTAAAATTGTCAACTCTTTGATTAATTGATTTAGAATTTGCACGATTATTGTTATTAGAAATAGAAGACATTTTTTAATCTTGGAATAATAATAAATACATAAAATGTGTTATAATAAAAACAACATACAAAATATATAATAAAACAAAAGACAATATATAATAAAATACAACGTTTCGGCTGATAATTCTGCAGCCGTCATCAGGTAGATGCTTTCCCTTTAAATAATGAACCTTCAGTTAGTTTTCAAGTGAATGCATGTACCTGATGACGGCTGCATTCACTTTAAATAATGAAATCTAACTGATGATTCATTATTTAAAGTGAAAGCATCTACCTGATGACGGCTGCAGAATTATCAGCCGAAACGTTGTATTTTATTGTAATTAATAACACATTTTATAGTATTATTATTTGCTAAAATAAACCATCATTATCAATTATTTGTCCACTGCTCTCTGTCCGTATCAAAATATCTCAGAAGGGTGCAGGAATATAATTTGGTTTTATCCTCTTTCTCTATTCAGTTTAGGTTGACTTAGATAAAAATTTTAAAAAGTTTTAAATGACAAATTTATTAATAATCTACCTCTATGTTGATATATATATTTTACTCGTAAATATCTCCTATAGTATATAGAACGTTACAAGTTAATTTGAGTTGGAAAATGAGGTTAATTATCTGATTAAATATTACCCTCTAGGTTGCATTGCATTATGAACAAAACTAGAATTTATTTATTTTCGCAAGTAGTAATAGGCGAGGCAGGCATTTGTTTACACTATATTACTACACTAAATTTATTGTTTTCATAAGTCTAAATAAATATAAAGTCTACGGTAAATGTATGTGTGTCATGCAAATGATAGATTTAGTTCACTAAAATGGAAAATTATTACCAAATAATAATTAAATATTCTTTTATTTTCACAAAAAAAAAAAAAATTCTAAAATGAATTCTAGGATTTTAATGAATTTTTTTTTTAAACAAAAGAAGCCCTGACTGATAAACACCCGGGTTTGTTTTCAGAGAGTTTAATAATAAAGCCCCTGTGCCTCTCTCAGAGAGCGAGCGATATGGGCTCAACGCGTCGTGAATAAAAACCAAGCAAAATGGCGCCGTTGGGTCACCCATGAGCCTCAAAACTCGAAAGAGAGAAAGAGAAAGAGGAGGAGAGATTAATAAACGAAAATTCAATTGATGAAGAGGAGGTTTTAAATGTAGGGTGTAGTAGATAAGAAAAATAATGATGCCGGAGAGAAAATTTTTCATTTAAAAACATGCACTAAATTTATGTTTGTGATTAAATTAAAATGTGATATAAAATTTTTTGATAAGAACAATTTTAATAAGAACCTCGAAGATTATTTGATTAAAATCCAAATTTTTTATTAATTCCAGAATACCAAAGAAATTTTTCTATAGTTTATTTAATATATCTACCCAGGGCCGTTCCAAGTGGGGGCGGCAAAATCAGAGGAGAAGCAAGAAGGAGAAAAAAAGGATATTTTAAAAATCATTTTCGCAGTAATAAAATCGAACAAAACAAATAATACTACATACTACAACAATAATACTATTATATAAACCGGCTAGTTAAGTTCAATGTAAAAAAATATGAATTTTCAATCATTTTTCATATACTTTCGTGGTTTAATTTTAATACCCAGGATATGAAATAAAATTAATCTAAAAGTTTATGAACAAATTACCAACTTTTAAACTTATCTTTTTCTTTGTGTGCCGCCAAATTTTGAAATCGTTAAAAGTGTACCGCGACAAGTTGAGAATCACTGGTCTAAACGTTCTCACTCGACTACCTCAAGGAATTTTTAATTAATATTATTTTATAATTATTTTAAGGAAATTTGAAATTATTCTTTTAAAATTTATTTCACAAATCTAAATTTATTAAATTCCGGTTGGAAATTCGCGCTCTAAACTATTTAAATCTTTATGAAGTATATTAAAATCATACTAATTAAATAATTTTTATAAAGTAATTCAACTAAATAGCTATAAAAATTAAAATTAACAATTTTTACCAAAATAATTAATTTTAAAATATACAATAAATTTGTTAGGTTGGCAACAAATTGAATTTTCTCATATACTATTCATAAACAGTTTATGAAACAGAGTTCCTATACTTCTATAGGAAGTTTTCTGGAAGTTTTTCAACGGTGTAGGGCCTAATTGTTAGTTGCCTAATTTATAACTACATTTACATTCAGGGTTACCACGCGTCCTACTTTCGGTAGGACAGTCCTACAATCACAATGAATGTCCTACGTCCTACAATGAAGCCTAATGTGTCCTACTTTGAAAATAAAATATTAAGTTGGTTTTTATAAGTCTGTATAATCGATTTCTAAACGCCCGGATGAAAGAAATAAGTGTTCAGTAGAGTTAATCAAAGCGGAATTGCTTGTAAGCGTTAATTGTAAAGAAAATTGCGTACAATTTTATGAGAAAGTTCGAAACAACATTAAATTATTAAAATGCGCGAAGAGGGATGAAAAATATAAGTTCAGACATTGAATGTAGTCATTAAATAAATAACTTAAAATAAATTAGCATTATCATCACCTAAAAAATTTATATATATATATATATGGCCATTTCCTATTGTCCTACATTGAGCATTTTAATATGTGGCAACCCTGTTTACATTACATTTTGTTTTATTTTCCTATATTTTAACCAACAAACTTGTTATTGAGTACATTTTGTGCCTTCAAATAAAACAATGATTGAGGGCAGGTTTAACCTGCCAGGTTAGGTAAAAAGAAGAGGGGCGCAAATTTTTTTTTACACGGGGCGTCAAAAGAGTAGGAACGGTCCTGTATCTTCAGTATTGGGCACTTGTTGGGGAGGTATGAACAATAAAAATCAACAAATATTGATTACATTTTTTTATATACGCCTACAAATTTCTTTGAAAAAAAAAAAAACAAAACAAATTGACATTTTATATTACTTGAATTTAATATCCGAATTCGATAAAATATTATTAAATAATTTAATATTTTTCATTCTTTAATATGCATATACAGGTATATATTTATAAAGTTTAATAAAATTGGATTTAGGAATTTAAAAAAAAACTTGAACAAAGACTAGGTATACTAGGTATATTTTTTATTTTAAAAATAAAAATCTGATTTGTTGTAGGGCCTATTACTGCATAAATTCGGTCATTTTAGCTGGAAGGTAGGCAGTTTGAAATTGACCTCCCCTGATGGTTTATTTATTACATGTTCCAAAGATCCTCCAGACCGGGTATTTAATGAACAGATTATAATTTCAAAAGTAACAATCTTTAAAAAAATTATGGGTGTCCTAAGGAAAGAAAGCTGTTGAACACCAGCCGGAAGCCAGCGATACAAGCGTTTAATTCTAAATAAAAATGTAATTTAAAATTTATTAAAATATTTAAAAGTGTATATAAATATTTATCTTAAAAGCCCATTGAGAAATAAGTTTTCTTTTTTAATTTTGGCGATTTCAGCAATCTTCTATTGTTTTTAATTAGCAATTTATCTTTTTAATATAAACATCGATGATTTATTTGTCCGTTCTTTGAACCGACCCTGACGGGTATTTATTTACTTTATTCTCTAATCTAGATTTTGTTTTATTTGCATTTTATTGTTTTGTTGAAAGTTTCAAGTGTTTCGCAAAAGTCATGAGACGTTCATCTAATTAAGAAATAAATATTTTGTATACATACTCCTGGAATTCTGTTGAGACCCTGGAGCGCTTCTGGGATCCGATTTCTGGATAGACCTGGCATTAAATGGATAATCATTAAAAAATTTGTAACATTTAATAGAAATAAAAAAAAAAATGTATACTAAGTTTGATCAATCACAAAAAATAAATGACAAAAATAGAAGTAAGAAATGTATAATTACTAACAGATTCTAATTCAGATGAATTCCCAAAAAGAGCTTTTAAAAAA
>JAKCPI010016355.1:0-11878 GCA_023213315.1 Euborellia annulipes | reverse complement strand
ATATATATATTTTTTTAAATGCTTTTATTTAACTTACTCTTTCAAGGTCACCAACTTTATGGCTTTGTTAAGGACACTTCCCGATGAGCTAGAGGTGTGAAATTTGATATTTAAGAGTCATTTTTGATGACGCAAATTGTGAGTTTGGTTTTACCAAAATGGACCAAACTAATGTGGTACTTTATTTGAAACCCTTCGTGAATTAATGTAATTTCAAAAGACTTCCCGATGGGCTAGATGTGTGAAATGTAATACTTAAGAGTCATTTTTGATGACGCCACTATATGGTGGTTTTGATTAAAATAGACCAAACTAATGTGGTACTTTATTTGAAACCCTTCGCGAATTAATGTAATTTCAAAAGACTTCCCGATGGGCTAGAGGTGTGAAATGTAATACTTAAGAGTCATTTTTGATGACGCCACTATATGGTGGTTTTGATCAAAATAGACCAAACTAATGTGGTACTTTATTTGAAACCCTTCGCGAATTAATGTAATTTCAAAAGACTTCCCGATGGGCTAGAGGTGTGAAATGTAATACTTAAGAGTCATTTTTGATGACGCCACTATATGGTGGTTTTGATCAAAATAGACCAAACTAATGTGGTACTTTATTTGAAACCCTTCGCGAATTAATGTAATTTCAAAAGACTTCCCGATGGGCTAGAGGTGTGAAATGTAATACTTAAGAGTCATTTTTGATGACGCCACTATATGGTGGTTTTGATCAAAATAGACCAAACTAATGTGGTACTTTATTTGAAACCCTTCGCGAATTAATGTAATTTCAAAAGACTTCCCGATGGGCTAGAGGTGTGAAATGTAATACTTAAGGGTCATTTTTGATGACGCCACTATATGGTGGTTTTGATCAAAATAGACCAAACTAATGTGGTACTTTATTTGAAGCCTCACGCAAATAAGGCCCTATTAACTATAGTTTTGAATTTTGATATTTACGAGTCATTTTTTTATGATAATGAATAATTTTTCAATTGAACCAAATCAATACAGGCCAAACTAATGTGGTACTTTATCATATTGATGATTTTTGATAAGACTAAAAGACTAAAAAGCTTAAAATAAAAATAAAATAAAAAAAAAGATTTTTAAAAAAATGCTTTTATTTAAATTGAACTAAAAAGAGAGAAATAAGAAAGAAATAATTTAATTGTTCTTGTTAAAATTTTTTAATATTTATGACTTAAAATAAAAGCGTGGGGCGCGAGCCTCGGAATCACTTCGAAGCGCCCCACGCTTTTATTTTAATTAATCGGAATCACTTCGAAGCGCCCCACGCTTTTATTTTAAGTCATAAATATTAAAAAATTTTAACAAGAACAATTAAATTATTTCTTTCTTATTTCTCTCTTTTTTAGTTCAATTTAAATAAAAGCATTTTTTTAAAAATCTTTTTTTTATTTTATTTTTTTTATTATTATTTTTCTTTTTTAGTCACGAGCCCCTCCTTTCTGCATTTACTAGCAAATTAATTGAATTGATACTAATCTAATATTAAAGATAATAATTTTTTTTGTCAATTTCCTGGAATAGCACTCACCTTGATCTTCTCTATTAGCGATGAATATCGAGAAAGAATGAGATGAGAGTAAATAAAACTTCTAGTTTCGTTTGTGGGTTGTTGTTTTAATTTTTTTTCCAGTAAAACTGCTTAAGAATAGAGGGGATGGAGGCGCAGTGTTTTTTTTAAGTGCTTTTATTTTTCAAGGTCACCACTTTTAGTCTTTGTTTAGGGCACTTCCCGATGAGCTAGATGTGTGAAATTTGATATTTAAGGGTCATTTTTGATGACGAAAATTGTCAGTAGGTTTTTATCAAAATAGACCAAACTAATGTGGTACTTTATTTGAAGCCTCACGCTTCTTGGCTTCCTTTTTTTAAATACTCTATAATAAAAAAATGTAGTAAATTCAAAGTGGCGCGCTCACTGTGGATTTTCTTGGCATTAAACATTTTAATAAAGGTTATTTCTCCATATTTAAGAAAAACCAGTGCCTGCTTGAGGATTTGTTTACATTCATGGAATACACAAATGCAAAGAATACAGAAATATTTCTCTATACATTTCCTACAGTATGGGAGAAATCGTAATTTAAAGAATTAATAACTCAAAAATTGGAAGTCCTAGGGACCAAAACGTATTTTTCCCTAAACCAGTTTTTTATGCTGAATAAGTATATTTAATTATTATTTTCCTCCGGCCTTTAATTCAAGCCGTACTTTTTATGCGTACAGACGGACAGACACCGTAGTCTCTGCATAAGCTCTCTCCCCCTTAGTACTACGCACAGTGAGAGCTAAAAAAAGACTAAAAAGTTTAAAATAAAAATATAATAAATAAACTAAAAAAAAAAAAATGCTTCTTGTTGAATATTTATGGCTTAAAATAAAAGCGTGGGGCGCTTCGAAGTTATTCTGAGGCCCTAAGTATATACAATTCCTTAAGCTATCAATGTGCGCCCCACGCTTTTATTTTAAGTTATAAATATTCAACAATTTTAACAAGAACAATTAAATTATTTCTCTCTTTTTAGTTCAATTTAAATAAAAGCATTTTTTTTTTTTTTTTTTTTTATTATTTTTTACTAGCCTATATTCTGAAACTAGACTTTCTCCCGATTCTATTAAAAATTAACTCTTGAGGCATCATTTCATAAATTAAAAATCTGGTGTGACTGGTCGCACAGCTCACAAGTTTCTCTTACCTTCGGTAATCGAAAGTTGTGTTCTGTACTTGTCACACCAGATTTTTCGTGTCCGCACTTATTTAGACACACACAATCTTTTCGGCAACTCAGGCCATATAAGACTTTGACGATATCTGTTATTGTTTAATATATCTATTAGGAGTTCAGGCATTCTTATTTAAGCCATTTGTTAACTAAATGTCTTAAAACCATCGGACTGCCTGGGGTCCGAACCCGCGACTTTTGGTATACGAGGTTAGCACGTTAACCCCTACACCAAGCTCGGGGCGAATTTCATAATGTAAGATTTATAAGTATGTGAAAATATTTATATTTTGTTACCATGGCAACCATTTCTCCTATCTTTTATATGGAGTACAAGAGTAAAGTTGTCTTCATAGGATTTCAATGACAAAATGAGGATATACATTTTAAAGAGCATCTAAAAAATAATTGATTTTTGAATTTTAATCAAGATCGTTAGAGCGAATTTTGAGAAAATCGAAAAAAACTGAAAAAGTACATCAGTAAAGTACTAGTACTCTTTGACAGATTTTGATTTAAAGCTTATTTTCATGCCACACGGTGTTGCCTAATTTAAATATAAAATTTCAGCCAATTCCTTCCTTCTTTCTGGATATAGACAGAGCATTTAGTGAAAACCAGTGGGCCTCAAAACGTGTTTGTTTTTTGGTTAATAAAAACTTGTTAGCAATATTTTCATTAAACAGCCACAGATTTGAAAAAAAGAAATGAGATTAAATGAGATTAATTTAGAGAAAGAAAGAAATCTTAAGATTTGTTGAAAAATTAATTGAAAAAAAAAAAAAGAAAAAGTTTGAAGTTCCTCTCAAAGGGGCATCTTGAAATGATTAGTTTTCTTTAATTCCAATTTATTTACCCAGCAATCATTGCGTCCTAGTTTCTTTATTTTTTTTTTAACAAATCCAAGAATTTCGAAAGAAGGAACAATTTATTAAAGTGAAACTTTATTTTGATCGACACAAATTTTTTCGTTTCTCTATCAGAATGTCGCGTTACAAGCCGTGACGTCAAAGGCCGTGACGCTACAAGTTATGACGTCACAAGCCATGACGACAACAAATTAGGAAAGTTGAAATTTAATATATATGACGAATTATAAAAAATAATTGTGAGATTTAATTTCAATTTTTAAAATTGATAAAATATAATTTTTAAAATAATTTAAAATGATTCAAATACTAAATAAATATTTTTCTCAGTTTTTAATTTAACATACGCCAATTGATTTCTCATTTTCCAATTATTAAATTAAGATTAAAAACGCGATTTTAATACCCTTAATTGAATCTCGTAGATAGGCCCTATATAAATTTTTCTTAAAGAATTAGAGAGTGTCCTTTCATTGTACGTAGTAATAAGGGAGAGAGCGTATGCAGAGATTACTGCCTGAACTAAAGGCCGTAGAAAAATAATAATTACCTATACGTATTCAGCATAAAAAACAGGTCCTTTTGGTCCCTAGCACTTCCGGTTGTAATAAAATTGCTCACAAGATAACATTTGGTTATTTTTTCATAATTATTATAAAAAAGCTATCGTTGAAAGAGGTAAGAAAAGAAGGAAATGCAGCCAGTGTATTTTCTTTGTTGATTATCAGCCCACGGCTAACGTTTCGATCCCATGGTTTGGACCATCATCAGAGCTAAAAATATACAAATCAATGAAAATCGACAATTTATGTATATGTATATTTTTAGCTCAGATGTGGTCCAAACCATGGGATCGAAACGTTAGCCGTGTGCTAATAATCAATAAAGCAAATTAAGTACATTTCCTTCTTTTCTTACCTCTTTCACAACATCCCCTCTGTTACAAAAAAGCTATCATAACATAATATTCTCATCTTTTCAATCCTCACCCCGGACATTTTTCTTTTCCCCAGTTGAGGTTCCCCTTTTTTACTTTTCCTTTTTTTTTATTTTTTTCCTGGCTGCATGTGACTATTGGTATTATAGGTCTTGGACCTTTGACCCATCCCCAAAAAAACAAAAAACTCAAAACAACAATACACAATACGTCATCATCTCGGACTCTGAGCTCCCGTGACACCATCTTTGGCTTTTACCGGTTTGCCTTCTCCAAACCCTTGCAAAATGTATTTTTAAATCGTTTCGGTGTATTTTTTTCTCTATTTCAACTCCATAAACACTTTGCCCTGTGGACCATCCCATTTAGGCGCGAACCCAGCATGCCATTTTTGTGCTATGGCCAAATGAATGTTCCTACTTTCCCGTGGCACTTTGCCCTGATAACTCAAGTTCTTTCATACCTTTTCTCCATTCTCTCCTTCAGCGCCGGATTGGCCGGTCGGGAGAATCGGGAATTTCCCGAGAGGCCGCTGACTTTTTGAGGCTGAGAGGCCGCTGCCTTTTTTGGGGCCTCGAACTTTTAGAAGCCATTGGCTTTAAGAGGCCGCAGTCTTTTCGGGGCCTTGGTGGGCTTTTCGAGGCTGCGTGCTTTAAGATGACAGTAGCTTTAAGAGGCCGTTTGTTGGCTTTAAGAGGCCGCTGGTTTTTTGGTGCCTCGTGCTTTAAAAGGCCGCTGACTTTTTGGGGCCGCGGGCTTTTCGAGGCTGCGTGCTTTAAGATGACAGTAGCTTTAAGAGGCCGCAAGTTTTAGAGGCCGTTTGTTGGCTTTAAGAGGCCGCTGGTTTTTTGGTTCCTCGTGCTTTAAAAGGCCGCTGACTTTTTAGGGCCGCGGGCTTTTCGAGGCTGCGTGCTTTAAGATGACAGTAGCTTTAAGAGGCCGCAAGTTTTAGAGGCCGTTTGTTGGCTTTAAGAGGCCGCTGGTTTTTTGGTTCCTCGTGCTTTAAAAGGCCGCTGACTTTTTAGGGCCGCGGGCTTTTCGAGGCTGCGTGCTTTAAGATGACAGTAGCTTTAAGAGGCCGCAAGTTTTAGAGGCCGTTTGTTGGCTTTAAGAGGCCGCTGGTTTTTTGGTGCCTCGTGCTTTAAAAGGCCGCTGACTTTTTTGGGGCCGCGGGCTTTTCGAGGCTGCGTGCTTTAAGATGACAGTAGCTTTAAGAGGCCGCAAGTTTTAGAGGCCGTTTGTTGGCTTTAAGAGGCCGCTGGTTTTTTGGTGCCTCGTGCTTTAAAAGGCCGCTGACTTTTTAGGGCCGCGGGCTTTTCGAGGCTGCGTGCTTTAAGATGACAGTAGCTTTAAGAGGCCGCAAGTTTTAGAGGCCGTTTGTTGGCTTTAAGAGGCCGCTGGTTTTTTGGTGCCTCGTGCTTTAAAAGGCCGCTGACTTTTTGGGGCCGCGGGCTTTTCGAGGCTGCGTGCTTTAAGATGACAGTAGCTTTAAGAGGCCGCAAGTTTTAGAGGCCGTTTGTTGGCTTTAAGAGGCCGCTGGTTTTTTGGTTCCTCGTGCTTTAAAAGGCCGCTGACTTTTTAGGGCCGCGGGCTTTTCGAGGCTGCGTGCTTTAAGATGACAGTAGCTTTAAGAGGCCGCAAGTTTTAGAGGCCGTTTGTTGGCTTTAAGAGGCCGCTGGTTTTTTGGTGCCTCGTGCTTTAAAAGGCCGCTGACTTTTTGGGGCCGCGGGCTTTTCGAGGCTGCGTGCTTTAAGATGACAGTAGCTTTAAGAGGCCGCAAGTTTTAGAGGCCGTTTGTTGGCTTTAAGAGGCCGCTGGTTTTTTGGTGCCTCGTGCTTTAAAAGGCCGCTGACTTTTTGGGGCCGCGGGCTTTTCGAGGCTGCGTGCTTTAAGATGACAGTAGCTTTAAGAGGCCGCAAGTTTTAGAGGCCGTTTGTTGGCTTTAAGAGGCCGCTGGTTTTTTGGTGCCTCGTGCTTTAAAAGGCCGCTGACTTTTTAGGGCCGCGGGCTTTTCGAGGCTGCGTGCTTTAAGATGACAGTAGCTTTAAGAGGCCGCAAGTTTTAGAGGCCGTTTGTTGGCTTTAAGAGGCCGCTGGTTTTTTGGTGCCTCGTGCTTTAAAAGGCCGCTGACTTTTTGGGGCCGCGGGCTTTTCGAGGCTGCGTGCTTTAAGATGACAGTAGCTTTAAGAGGCCGCAAGTTTTAGAGGCCGTTTGTTGGCTTTAAGAGGCCGCTGGTTTTTTGGTGCCTCGTGCTTTAAAAGGCCGCTGACTTTTTAGGGCCGCGGGCTTTTCGAGGCTGCGTGCTTTAAGATGACAGTAGCTTTAAGAGGCCGCAAGTTTTAGAGGCCGTTTGTTGGCTTTAAGAGGCCGCTGGTTTTTTGGTTCCTCGTGCTTTAAAAGGCCGCTGACTTTTTAGGGCCGCGGGCTTTTCGAGGCTGCGTGCTTTAAGATGACAGTAGCTTTAAGAGGCCGCAAGTTTTAGAGGCCGTTTGTTGGCTTTAAGAGGCCGCTGGTTTTTTGGTGCCTCGTGCTTTAAAAGGCCGCTGACTTTTTAGGGCCGCGGGCTTTTCGAGGCTGCGTGCTTTAAGATGACAGTAGCTTTAAGAGGCCGCAAGTTTTAGAGGCCGTTTGTTGGCTTTAAGAGGCCGCTGGTTTTTTGGTGCCTCGTGCTTTAAAAGGCCGCTGACTTTTTAGGGCCGCGGGCTTTTCGAGGCTGCGTGCTTTAAGATGACAGTAGCTTTAAGAGGCCGCAAGTTTTAGAGGCCGTTTGTTGGCTTTAAGAGGCCGCTGGTTTTTTGGTGCCTCGTGCTTTAAAAGGCCGCTGACTTTTTGGGGCCGCGGGCTTTTCGAGGCTGCGTGCTTTAAGATGACAGTAGCTTTAAGAGGCCGCAAGTTTTAGAGGCCGTTTGTTGGCTTTAAGAGGCCGCTGGTTTTTTGGTGCCTCGTGCTTTAAAAGGCCGCTGACTTTTTGGGGCCGCGGGCTTTTCGAGGCTGCGTGCTTTAAGATGACAGTAGCTTTAAGAGGCCGCAAGTTTTAGAGGCCGTTTGTTGGCTTTAAGAGGCCGCTGGTTTTTTGGTTCCTCGTGCTTTAAAAGGCCGCTGACTTTTTAGGGCCGCGGGCTTTTCGAGGCTGCGTGCTTTAAGATGACAGTAGCTTTAAGAGGCCGCAAGTTTTAGAGGCCGTTTGTTGGCTTTAAGAGGCCGCTGGTTTTTTGGTTCCTCGTGCTTTAAAAGGCCGCTGACTTTTTAGGGCCGCGGGCTTTTCGAGGCTGCGTGCTTTAAGATGACAGTAGCTTTAAGAGGCCGCAAGTTTTAGAGGCCGTTTGTTGGCTTTAAGAGGCCGCTGGTTTTTGGTTCCTCGTGCTTTAAAGAGGCCGCTGACTTTTTAGGGCCCCGGGCTTTATGAGGCTGCGTGCTTTAAGATGACAGTAGCTTTAAGAGGCCGCAAGTTTTAAGAGGCCGTTTGTTGGCTTTAAGAGGCCGCTGGTTTTTGGTCCTTGGGCTTTAAGAGGCCGCTGACTTTTTAGGGCCGCGGGCTTTTTGAGGCTGTTGGCTTTAAGAGGCCTGGCTTTTGGGGCCTCGAGCTTTAAGAGGCCGCTGGCTTTAAGGGCCGCGGGCTTTGAGGCTGCGTGCTTTAAGATGACAGTAGCTTTAAGAGGCCGCAAGTTTTAGAGGCCGTTTGTTGGCTTTAAGAGGCCGCTGTCTTTTTGAGGCTGCGTGCTTTAAGATGACAGTGGCTTTAAGAGGCCGCAGGTTTTAGAGTCCGTTTGTTGGCTTTAAGAGGCCGCTGGTTTTTTAGGGCCTCTGGCTTTAAGAGAGGCCGCTGGCTTTTTGGGGCCTCGAGCTTTAAGAGGCCGTTGGCTTTAAGAGGCCGCAGTCTTTAGAGGCTGCTTGCTTTAGGCGTGGCTTTAAGAGGCCGCTGGTTTTTAGAGTCCTTAGTGCTTTAAAAGGCCGCGGTCTTTTTAGGGCCCCTGGCTTTTTGAGGCCTTAGAGGCCGGTGGCTTTTAGGGCCGCAAGTTTTAGAGGCCGTTGGCTTTAAGAGGCCGCAGGTCTTTTAGAGGCTGCTTGCTTTAAGAGCACCTGGCTTTAAGAGGCCGCTGGGTTTTAGAGGCCTTGGGCTTTAAGAGGCCGCGGTCTTTTAGGGCCGCTGGTTTTTGAGGCGTTAGAGGCCGCTGGCTTTTTGGGGCCTCGAGCTTTAAGAGGCCGTTGGCTTTAAGAGGCCTCGGGCTTTAGAGGCTGCGTGCTTTAAGAGGCACGTGGCTTTAAGAGGCCCATGTTTTAGAGGCCTTTTTGCTTTAAGAGGTGCTTTTGGGCGGGGCTTTTAAGGGGGGGCTGGTTTTTGGGGTCGTGCTTTAAGAAGGCCGGTGGCTTTAAGAGGCCGCAGGCTTTAGAGGCTGCTTGCTTTAAGATGACAGTAGCTTTAAGAGGCCGCAGGTTTTTGAGTCCTCGTGCTTTAAAGGCCGCGTTTGGTTGGCTTTTGAGGGTTAGAGGCCACTGGTTTTATGGGGCCTCAAGTTTAAGAGGCCGCTGGCTTTAAGAGGCCGCGGCTTTTGAGGCTGCTTGCTTTAAGAGGCACCGTGGCTTTAAGAGGCCGCAGGGTTTTAGAGAGTTTAAGAGCCGGTTTTGGGCGTTGGCTTTTGAGCAGAGGCCGCTGGTTTTTTGGTGCCTCGTGCTTTAAAAGGCCGCTGACTTTTAGGGGCCGCGGGCTTTTCGAGGCTGCGTGCTTTAAGATGACAGTAGCTTTAAGAGGCCGCAAGGTTTTAGAGGCCGTTTGTGCTTTAAGAGGCCGCTGGTTTTTTTCTCGTGCTTTAAAAGGCCGCTGACTTTTTGGGCCCTTGGGCTTTTCGAGGCTGCGTGCTTTAAGATGACAGTAGCTTTAAGAGGCCGCAAGTTTTAGAGGCCGTTTGTTGGCTTTAAGAGGCCGCTGTGGTGTGGCCGCTAACTTTTTGGGGCCGCAGGCTTTATTTATTATTTATTTTTCCACTCTACAGCTAGCTGTAAACCATTTACAGGAAAGTGTACAATGATTCAGTTGTATAATTAACATGCACTAGGTCATGGGGCAGGCTTGTTCTTAGAGATCTGATCCAATGATTTAGGCGGTCTGAAGAAAAGGTCTTCTACATTTATTAGGCCCCTAATATTTATTTTTTAATAAATCAAGCTAAGTTTGATAATATCTCCTGTTGAGAATCATAGTGGTGTAAGTCCGAAATTCAACAATTGGAGAAAAGACGTTTGAAAGTTTAAATAAATCCCCATTGATTTATCTATTCATTTTAAATAAAAAAAATAGGGAATAATAAAAAGGTGGAAATATTTTTTCACCTTTGGGACACAAAAAAAAAGTTTGGGGGGGTTTTACGAAAAATGAATTTACCCAATTTCCCCAATAAGAATTTTAAGGGGGAAATATTTTTCTCAGGATAGCTAAAAAAGCAGTTTTCACTGCCTAATTTTCAAAAAATTTTCCATGCCCCCCCAGACCCCCCGGAAGTTGTCTGTCCGAATCTGGCCTTAATAGATTATGGGAATACCTACCCATGGGGGAGGCAGAGTAGAACAAACTCAAATCATATATACATATATTTATTTAAACAATAATTATTATATGAGGGGGGTGTCAAAAAATAACAGAAATTATTTTTTACTAGAAAATTCCGCTTACTTTTATTCAAATTCCAGTACAGACAGACCTTCAAAGTAAACTCCCGCGTACAAAATACAACGATTTCAGCGTTCAGTCCATTGTTCAAAACACTCCCTGATGCCCCTTTTTGATAGTCTGTTAAGTACACCAGAAATACTTCAGGAATTAGTGGTAGGTTTTCAATTTCTTATAAAATTTTTTGAATTTTATTAACAGAGGTTTTTTATTAGGTAGGTTTACAGTGCGGGCCGTCTAAATGTTTCCTTTCACGGTCCGCAATGTAAACCTACAAAAAAAACCTCTGTTAATAAAATTCAAAAATTTATAAATTGAACCTACCACCTCAACCAAGATCCGAGAAAAGAACATCTTGTATTGAAGATTGAATTCTACCGGCATTTGTAAATTTTAAATTTAAGTACACCAGAAATGTTGTTGTTTAGCTCTCGATCACTCTGAAAATTACGACCCCATAGCTTTTTTTTCCACTCCAGGAAATAGGTGCAAGTCACAGGGCTCAAGGTCCGGTGAAAAAGGATGGATGTGGCATCACCTCAATGCCTAATTCAGTGATTGTTTTTTGAGTCCTGATGGCGCGATGTGCCGGTGCATTACGTGGGGAAGGATCCATTTGAGCAAGATTGTTCTTGCTGGTCTTTTTGTTGCAATTTTCCTTTTTAATGGCCCTTCAAAACATCACAAAAGTAATTCGCAGTAACAGTACTTTGCTTATCCACCAGGTGATCGAGAGCTAAACAAGAACATTTCTGGTGTACTTAACAGATTATCAAAAAGGGGCTTCAGGGAGTGTTTTGAACAGTGGGCTGAACTCTGGAATCGATGTAATTTGTCTGAGGGAGATTATTACTTTGAAGGTCTGTAATGGATGTAATGGAATTTGAATAAAAGTAAGCAGAATTTTCTAGTAAAAAAATAATTCTTGTTATTTTTTGACGCCCCCTCTTATGTTCTATAAAATTTTAATTTTTTATTTTAAAAAAATCAAATTTTAATGTTTTTTTTTGTGTATTATGGAAAAGTAAATTATTTTGCCTTAAATTATAAATAGAATTATCTCACTTAAAAAAGTATCAAAAGATGAATAAGGTATATTCACACGGGGATACTCAAATCTCCGAGCAACTAGGATACTGGGTAAAGCGAAGCGACTCGACATGTGTAATCCAATGGCGCCATTCACACGGAAACTCCAGTCGCCGATACTCGCCGAGTATCGGCGACTGCGCATTTCAGTTGCCAAGAGACTGGACATGCAGGTCTCCAAGCTACTCAGTCGCCTGGTTTCCCTCGATACTTTCCAAAAAAAATGCGCGAAAAAGAAAACAAATCTGAAGCTAGAGGAGGAAATTGAACAATTTTGATTGAGTGGGAAGAGAGGGTCTTAAATGTTTTACATAAAAAAAATTTTAGAATTTTAAAATTTTAATGTTTAGCAAAAATAAAGATAAAAAAAATTGAGAAATAACCCAAAATATTTATTTGTTTAAAATTATTTATTAATTGTAAAACAAATAATCGAGTTTTTTATTTTATTTATTTATTTTTTTTTTTTATAGCAAAGTTTTTTTTTTTTTAATTTGCTAGCTCTTGAGGCCATATTTATTCAAATTGAAAAAAGCAAGTTAACCAAATACAAACTATACAAA